>JADLZN010006902.1:0-39916 GCA_018155175.1 Sinocyclocheilus anophthalmus | reverse complement strand
GTTAAGAGACCTAGTTGGTTACTGACACCAAACAGTAAATGCATGGTCTGCTGTTTTATTTCTGTTATGTTGAAAGACATTTATGTCCAACATTGATGCTATATAAAAAGTTGAACTGGTTTATGTGGTTATTTAACTGGTATATGAAGTTGCTTGTCGTTATTAAAAGAAAAAGTCCTTTTACTTGAGGCAAGAGGCACTTTAGAACAAGATCTTGGATGCCAATCAAATACTCAAGGCCCTTTAAAAGAATGTCATGGTCAATCATGTCAAATGCTGCATCTAGCAGGACTAAGATGGCACAAGATCCAGAATCAAGGGAGAAAAAAAAATGCGAGAGAAATGCACCTTTTTTTAAAGGTTAGATGAGATATAGGCCTGCAGTTTTATGGGCAGTCAGGTCGAGATGGGTTTTTCCGCAAAGTCTCAACTACGCAGACAAACATTTCTTATATATCGATAAATATATATAAGATATATATATATTATCTATATATATAGAATATCTATATCAGTGTGAAAAAAGTGTTTTGCCCCTCCCCGATTTTTTTTTTTTTTTTGCATATTTGTCACACGTAAAAGATTCAGATCATCAAACAAATTATAATATTACACAAAGATAATGCAAGTAAATGCAAAATGCAGTTTTTAAATAATTATTTATTTATTAAGGGAAAAAAGCTGTCCAAACCTGCCTGGCCCTACGTGAAAAAGTAATTGCCCCCTAAATCTAATACCTGGTTGTGCCACCCTTTACAGCAACAACTGCAATCAAGCATTTGAGATAGCTGGCAATGAGTCTTTCACATCGCTGATGAGGAATTTTGGCCCACTTTTCTTTGCATAATTGTTTTAATTCAGCCACACTGGAGGGCTTTCGAGCATGACTTACTGTTAAGCATCTCCCCCCCCTCAATCGGATTTAATTCCGGACTTTGATTTGGCCACTCCAAAATCTTAATTTAGTTTTTCTTGAGCCATTAAGAGGTTGACTTGCTGGTGTGTTTGGGATCATTTTTTTGCTGCATAACCCAAGTGTGCTTGAGTTTGAGGTCACAAACTGATGGCTGGACTTTCTCCTTCAGGATTTTCTGATAGAGTTCAGAATTCATGGTTCCGTCAATTATGGCAGGTTGTCCAGGTCCTGAAGCTGCAAAGCAGCCCCAGATCATCACACTACTACCACCATGTTTGACTGTTTGTATGATGTTCTTTTTATGAAATGCTCTGTTGGTTTTACGCCAGATGTAACGGGACACACACCTTCCAAAAATTTCAACTTTTGTCTCATCAGTCCACAGAATATTTGCCCAAAATTCTTGGGGATAATCAAGATATTTTTTGGCAAATGTGAGACGATCCTTTGTGTTATTTTTGTTCAGCAGTTGCTTTTGCCTTGGAACTCTCCCATGGATGCATTTTTTGCCCAGTCTCTTTCTTATTGTTGATCATGAACACTGACCTTAATTGAGGCAATTGAGGCCTGCAGTTCTTTAGATGTTGTTCGGGGTTCTTTTATGACCTCTTGGATGAGTGGTCTTGTGCTCTTGGAGTAATTTGGTTGGCCGGCAACTCCTGGCAAGGTTCACCACTGATCCAAGTTTTCTCCATTTGTGGATAAATTGCTCTGACCATGGTTCGCTGGAGTCCAAAAGCCTTAGAAATGTCTTTATAAAGTACTTTTACTCGTTTATAAATCACTCAATGGCCTAGACTAATAATATTGCATAGATGTCACTAACTATAACCTAAAACCCCTCAGATCATTAGGATCGAGTCGTTATAATACCAAGGGTTCACCAAAAACAAGGCGAATGTGCTTTTTAGTTCTTATGCCACCCGCAGCTGGAAATCACTTCCAAAGAGATCAATTTGCTAAAACATTAGTCACATTTGAATGCAGACTCAAAACTCATCTGTTAGCTGTGCATTTATTGAATGAGCAATGTGCGATGTCCGAACTGATTGCACTATATTATATTTATAATCGTTTTCTTAAATTCATTTTAAATCTCTTAAATCAATTTTTTTTTAAATAATTTTCAAAGTTTTTAAATTCCTTGTTTTATTGTTGTGATTATTGTTTTTATTTTATTTTATGTAAATCACTTTGAATTACCATTGTGTATGAAATGTGCTATACAAATAAACTTGCCTTGCCTTGCCTTGCCTTGCATTATAATCCGGTCCAGACTGATACATGTCAACTGTTTGATTCTCATCTGTTCTTGAATTTCTTTAGATCGCGGCATAATGTGTTGCTATTTAAGCATGCTTCACTTTGTCAGACAGGTTCTATTGAAGTGATTTCTTGATTCAACAGGTCTGGCAGTAATCAGGCCTGGGTGTGGCTAGTGAAGTTTAACTCCGCTTTCTAAAAGTATGTGGTTAATTGTAGTTCTTTCATTATTTAACAGGAGGGGGCAATTCATTTTTTTACGTAGGGCCAGGTAGGTTTGGACAGTTTTTTTCCCTAATAAATGAAATCATCATTTAAAAACTGCATTTTGTATTTACTTGCATTGTGTAATATTTAAATTTGTTTGATGATCTGAAACATTAAAGTGTGACAAACATGCAAAAAAATAAGAAATCAGGAAGGGGGCCAACACTTTTTCACACCACTGGAACTGTTCTACCTTTACAGACCTTTGATATTGCCTTTGACAGTCTCTGAGAATTTCACATGAAACATGGATCTATACTCATGCCAAAAAGTGTGGGTGGACTTGCTGAGCCAGGCAAGAGCCTTAGATCTCCTTGGCTTAAGAGGGGCAACAGTCCAGAGTATATTGGTACTGGTTGGAGTCCAGAGTATTGGTACTGGTTGGGTTAAAGAGACTCACCAACTGCTCAGTGTCCAAGCCATAAGGGTTTTCGTGACATGGGACAGATGGATGGCTTTGTAGGCATCAGAGAACTGCTGGGGGAGTAAAGGCAGGGAACATCACAGTATGTATTCAAACCCAGCAGATTGTGGCCAGAAATGGCAACATCAAATATACATAATCGCAGGAAAAACAACAAATGATAACACTAGATTCCATTCTGTGTCGTTTCTGGTGTGTGGGACCAGAAACTTATTTTATAAGGTTAAATGAGTCCAGAAATTTGTAAAAATCTTGAGCCAAGGATTTAGATGGACAGCAAATGTGAATATTCATATCTTCTAAAATCCATCCTGTCAGAGCGAGATACCAGGGGTGACAATAGCTCTCGGATGAAGTCCTTATTAAATGGATGAGGTCTGTTATCCAGGGCACAAAAGACAGGGCTAAAGAGGTTGATCTTTATAAGTTTTACTTCATAGCTACAAATTCATCAATAGGTGATCAAAGCGATTGCTGAAGATATAGCTAACCTTCATTATGACCAGAAGTCCTTCAGGAGAAAAACAAAATGAAAAAAAAGAGTACACATTCAGAGACAGGCAGATTTAGCTCAAAGGGAATTATTTATGGTATTTATAGGGAATTTGGTCAGAATCACTGTTTTATGGCTGATCAACTGAATCGGCCAGTGATTAATTGAACGGCTGTAACTGTCAGTTCTACAACTGATATTAATATCAAAGTATAGTGAAAAACACTATTTCTTAGCACAGTAACAAGATTGGCAGTTTAAAACAATTAACTTGTAAGCACAAAACACAAGAATCCCTTTTCAGTATAAATAAGACTAATCTAAACACAAGTTGCAGAAAGAGAGAAAGTGAGAAAAGAAGAGTTTAAAGGGGTCATATGATGCTTCTAAAAAGAACATTATTTGGTGTAATGAAATGTGTTTATGCGGTTTAAAGTTCAAACAACACATTATTTTCCACATACTGTACATTATTGTTTCTCCTCTATCTTATTTTCCTTTCGGCTGTTCCCTTCAGGGGTTGCCACAGCGAATCATTTGCCTCCATCTAGTCCTATCCCCTTCTGCATCCTCTTCTCTCAGACCGACTACCTTCATGTCTTCCTTCACTACATCCATAAACCTCCTCTTTGGTCTTCCTCTCAGCCTCCTGCCTAGCAGCTCTAACCTCAGCATCCTTTTCCCAACATTTTCACTCTCCCTCCTCTGAACATGTCCAAACCATCTCAACCTGGCCTCTCTAACTTTGTCTCCAAAACATCTCACATGTGCTGTCCCTCTGATGTACTCATTCCTGATCGTATCCATCCTCGTCACTCCCAAAGAGAACCTCAACATCTTCAGCTCCAGGTGTACTATCCTGTACACCTTTCCTTTCATTCTTGCTGGTACTCTTTTATCACACAACAAACCTGACACTTTTCTCCACCCATTCCAACCTGCCTGCACACGCTTCTTTTCCACACTCCCCATTGCTCTGGAATGTTGACCCTAAGTACTTAATTTAAAATCCTGCACCTTCTTTATCTCTTCTCCCTGTAAGAGATAAAGTCACTGTTCCACTTGGATCCCTCTCATTCACACACATGTATTCTGTCTTGCTGCGACTAACCTTCATTCCTCTTCTCTCCAGAGCAAACCTCCACCTTTCTAGCCTTTCCTCCACCTGCTCCCTGCTCTCACTACAGATCACAATGTCATCCGCAAATATCATAGTCCATTGAGATTCCTGTCTGGCCTCATCTGTCAGCTTGTCCATCACCACCGCAAACAAGAAGGGCTTCAAAGACTATCCTTGGTGCAGTCCCACCTTCACCGTGAACTCCTCTATCTCACCTACTGCACACCTTACCACTGTCCTACTGCTCTCAAACATATCCTGCACCACTCTAACATACTTCTCTGCCACTCCAGACCTCCTCATACAATACCACAACTCTTCTCTTGGCACCCGGTCATACGCTTTCTCTAAGTCTACAAAGACACAATGCAGCTCTTTCCAAACCTCTCTGTACTTCTCCATCAACATTCTCAACGCAAATAATGCATCTGTAGTGCTCTTTCTTGGTATGAAACCATACTGCTGCTCACAAATGCTCACTTCTCCCCTTAGCATTGCTTCCACTACTCTTTCCCACAACTTCATTGTATGGCTCATCAGCTTAATACCTCTGTATTTCCCACAACTCTGCACATCTCCCTTGTTCTTAAAAATCGCTCATCGGTCTGAAAACAAGGTGTGCTCTGATTGGCCAGCTAAAACGAGCATTGTGATTTGCCGAATACCTCAAGCATGTGACAGAAATGTTACGCCCCTCACATACTGTTGATGCCATGTCTGGCCGGAGCGACGAGACATAAACATTAATACCCATTACAAACGAGGCATTTGTTGAATCCTGTGGGGACATAATTACTGATTCTAATGATTTATACTGTCTTTTTATGCACTGCGTTGCATCGCGCCACGTAAACATAAAACACTGTCTGCATTTGTGATCAGAGCAATGACAAACAAAAAGTGCTACTCACTGCTCAAAACTCTTGTTTGAATCATCAGTGGCAAATCCTTGAAATGTACTTACGTGAGTCAGAACTGCCTGCATTGTAGTCTAACGTTACTCTCCCAGGATCAGTAAACAGTCCTCCATAAAATGTGCTGCACACATCTGGACATTTGGGCAGCGTTATGCAAATCTCCCCACATAGTGAGGTAGACATGTGGGGGGCGTGTAGTAACGTCTCGGTTACTTATGTAACCCTCGTTCCCTGAAGGAGGGAACGGAGACCATCCACTCGGAGACCGACGAATTGGGATCTCTTAGATAAGTAACCAATGCTACTCGATGTAAACTAAAACGACCAATGCACATTGGCATGGGCGTTAGTGCATCCACTGCTGCGATCACATCGTGATTATAAGTAGCCGCAGTGCACGCATTTCAGTTTTCGCGAGGGAGCCGCGCGGTGACCCGTCCGCTCATCGGTGTGTACTGGACTGTTGCGACGGGACGTGCGTCTCCGTTCCCCTTAGTAGGGGTTGCATCGTAACCATACGTTCCCTTTCAGTCGGTCACTCGCGACGTCACGTTGGAGGACCGACGAAATTGGGATCCTACCAAAGGTCCACAGCTACTGCCCCTTCCAGTGTCATTTGGAAGCCACCTGCGCCCCTACTTTTTGGCATAGGCCAGGGCTTCTTCACAGGAGGACCAGCTACTGCTGCTATGGCACTACCCAATGAGTAAGAATGGATAACACTGGGAAAACATATCCGTTTTACTTGGAACAGGGGCGTTACGGAAGCTCGAACCTTCCCGAGGGAGGTTTCGGAAGCAATACACATATGAACATCCCTTAGGTGCATATGGAGAATGGAGGTGATTGAACCCTCTTGATATGGCAGAAGTCTGCCGGGGAAACACGGCCTCTTATTCTATACCGTGGACTTTACACATATGAAATCCACTTAGGTCTTACATATGGAACCCAGCCTTCTAACGGTTCTCGAGGATTCAACGAGTGAAGGCCTGGCACCAGACATTCTGTCACGTCTGGCTGCCGAGGGGATGGAGAAACTCAACAGGGTCTACTGTATGGACTCTCTGGAGTGATTTTGCAATCCGACCCGAAGCCGGGGCCTCTCAGTACTTCTACCCATTTGAGGTGAAAACACAGAAGGATACCGGCTCCACACAAAGGCTATAAAATCTGGCGAACGTGTTAGGGGTCGCCCAGCCCACAGCCCTACAAATATCTGTCAGCGCGGCGCCCCCACCCGGAGGGGCCAGCGCCCAGGAGGATGCAACACTTCTGTTTGAGTGAGCTCGCAACCTGAACGGGTAGGGCACACCTTGTGCTTGATAAGCCAGGGTGATGGCATCCACTATCCAGTGGGCCATCCTCTGCTTTGAGACTGCATTCCCCTTCTGCCGGCCCCCGTGACAGACAAAGAGCTGGTCTGAGGTCGTGAATGAATGGCCCAGTCGTCCACAACCCCCGTCCCCTCTGGGGACCCAGAAATAGAGGGATTGCTCTTTGTCGAGTATTTGGGTACCACCGACCAAGGTCATTGGTGGAAAAAGATTCTCCGCCCGGCCCTCCTCCGGGGAGGGAGTGGTGTGCTTACCATCACCTGAAGAGCACGTCCCTCCACCTCTGGTTGCCCGTCTCAGGGCCTCTTGCTTTTTCGCTTGCCACCAGGTTTGGCGGGGCCTGGATGGGTGGGGCTGCTGCCTTCACCCGGCTCCAACAGCCAAGCTTTTCTGAGGCCGCAGGAATCTCTTCTCTTGTTTGGAGTGCAGGGGGTCCGCAGCTGCACGCCGGGGCAGGATGTACCTGATGGCCTCAGTCTGTTTTGGTCAGTGGAGAACCGCTGGGCAATTTCTCCACCGTGTCGCCGACAGGCCGGCTTGGGACACGGGGGCGTTCAAGAATCGTTTCTTGTCCGTCTCGCGCATGTCAGCCATTCACAGCCAGAAATGGCGCTCCTGGACAATCATAGTGGACATTGCACGACCCAGAGACCGCGCCGTAACCCTCGTCGCTCGTGGCGCGAGGTCCGCCGCGGTGCTGAGTTCTCTCTCTGAGCTTCCAGGTCGTGACCACCCTCGTGCAAGTCCTTCAGTGCCTTGGCCTGGTGCACTTGCAATTACGCCGTAGCGTGTAAGGCGGAGGCTGCTTCTCCACCGGTCGTATAGGCATTGCTGGCCAGCCGAGTACCTACAGACCTGGGATGGGAGGCACGGTTCTCCCTGCCGGTTTGAGGCGGTATTTGGACACAACTGCATTGCAACTGACCGCTCCACTCGGGGGACTCTTGTATACCCCCTTGCTGCACCACCGTCTAGGGTGGTGAGGGAGGAGGAACCAGCGGATCGGTTTCCGGCAGTAAAAAGGTGCCTTCCACGACTTGTTGAGCTCCTCCTGCACCTCCGGGAAGAAAGGCACCGAAGCGGGGCGCTGAGAACCAGCGCGGCCGCCCCGGGAACCAATCGTGCAACCGTGAGGGCTCGGGACACGGTGGAAGTCTCCACTCGAGTCCTACCCCTACGGTGGCCCGGGAAGGCATAGCCATTATTTCTGGATCCGATCCATGCATTGCTACGGTCCCGGAGGAGAGCAGCGCAGCCGCATCTTCCTCTCCAGAAAGCTCTGGCTCACCCTCCGATGCTGCAATCGGCATCCGATCGTCGGGGGGAGCCTCGGAAAAGAAACAGTGGTACCCCCCGTGAGGGTCCAGCCTGCTCTTGTTGAGAGCTCCGCTGGTTTCGAAGTGCCGGCGGGCTTGGGCATCCCTGGAGGGGAATTCCTCACCGTGACCGTTAGACCAGTCCGCCCACCGCCAGAAAAATGACGCCCCCGGCTGCCACCAGATGGAACCCCAGATCTAGGCGGTGGCACGTGCACTCTGCCCCCTTGCGGGTAACGGAGCCCGGTCCGCAACTCCGAGATGGTCATACCCCCGCAGTGGGAGCATGAGCCATCCACGAAAGCCCCCTCAGCGTGCTTAATGCCCAGGCACGTGAGGCAGCGATCGTGACCTTCACCTGGTGCCAGGTAACGACCGCATCCAGAACGCCCGGTTGATACGTTGTCTATAGCAAGACCCACATCGTCTTTACAATGACGTAACGTCGAGTTTGCCACGCAACGTCGTCTTTAAAAAACCTGAAATTGCTCTTTTAGGGGAAAAAGTTCTTTTAGCGTGCTGAGGCGCACAGGGTAGATGATCATTTGCAACACAAACAGGGGGTAGTGCAGCCTGATGTTTGCAACCCACTCGACACGGGAAACCATCATCGCTGAAGCGCCGTCCGCCAACACGAATAGCTCTCTAAGAGCGCGGTGAACTCGTTCAGCTCTTCTCCTCTCCGTAGAGTAGTCAGGAGCGGAACGATGTGATCGCTCGGCTCCGAAGCGAAAAGCTGAATATGCGTTGCAATAATCGCATGCCAATGTGCATTGGCTCGTTTAGTTTACACTCGAAGTAGATTGGTCCCTTTAAGCGAGATCCCAATTTCGTCGGTCCTCCGACGTGACGTCGAGAGTGACCGACGAAATTGGGAACGAGGCATTTTAGGTTTTAGGTAGGTTTGGCTGACTCTGAACTTTTATAAAGAAAATCTCTTTGGACTTGAGACTTTAGTCTTTGCAACTTTACAGATCTTTTTTATGCACCAAGAGATTGTAACACTTCAAAAAGAAAGGAAAAATTTAAATTGCATCATTTGACCCCTTTAAGCGATTGAATTAGAAATCCCCATTTTTAGCATATGCAATTGCTTAGATCTGACCAACCATCATCATTTAAAGTGTCTATGATGCAATTTTCAAATTTGCTTCTCTTTTGGTGTTACAAGCTGTTTCGTGCTAGAAAGTCCCTAATTCAAAGACTAAAGTCGCAAAAACCCAAAGAATATTCTTTATAAAAGTTAAGACTCTTCCACGCCCTCCTAAAACGCCTCGTTTGAACACGTCCCCACATGTCTACATCACTGTGTGGAAAGATTTGCATAACACTGCCCAAATGTTCACGCAAAGAAAGAAGGCGGAACTTTTATTCTCGCTGTAGTATTGTTGTTGCCGCCGCCGCCATGTCGTGGAGAAGCTGTGTGCTTTGTTGTGAAAGTGAAACTACTTTGTTTTTGGCCTTCCAAAAGAGGATTATATCTGCTTTGTCATGCCTGGAGCTGATTTGTGCTGGTTGCTGAGGAAATACATAAACTTCGCACTTTGGATCGCCGGATCAGCTTTCACCGTGGACGAAGCGGAGTCCAGCCCGAGGTCGTCACATGTGGTTGCCGCAAGCCCGCCGGCCGTGCCGTTCTCAAGCCCGCCATGTGTGACGGTGAGTGTGATTTTCTTTCAGAATTGAGAGAAAACTTTTCAGGAAATGTCAGTTTTAGGCTTACAATCAGGATTAGGTGCTTCTACACCCATGTTAATCAGCTATCATTTCCTTCTGATTTTAGGAAAAAATTATGGGTAAGGTTAGGTTTAGGAGTAGGGATTGGGTTAAGTCTATATTTCATCAAAAGATGTTGATCCAGGATCAACAAAAGATGTTGATCCAGGAACATGTTCTTACTTGCAAATCCGGCGAACCCGTGTGTGACTCTGTGTGTTTCGTTGTGAAAGCGAAACTGCTTTGTTTGGCCTTCCAATAGAGGACACAACTAGAAATCAGTGGTTAAGTTGTATTTACAACACTGTTCCAGAACAGTTCAACCCAAATATTCAGATGTGTGCAATGCATTTTATGGAGGACTGTTTCCTGAACCGGCAGAGTAGCCTACAATGGGTCTGTGCTCAAAGGCTGTTATATAAAGTGGGGAAGTTCCAACTTTGCAAGGACAGTTTGGCGCTTCTGACTCACAGCCTGTTAAGTACATTTTTTATATTTAAAGAATTTGCCACAGATGATTCAAACGCGAGTTGAGCAGTGTAGTGCGCTTGTTGTTTGTCATTTCTCCGATCACAAATGCAGACATGGTTTTTATGTTTACGTGGCGCGATACACAACGCATAAAAAGACAGTATAAGTCATGATAATCAGTAATTATGTCCCCACTGGATGCAACAAATGCCTAATTTGTAATGGGTTTTATTGGTGTTGTCTCATCGCGCCGGGACACGGCATCACAGTATGGTAAGGGGCAACGTTTTTTTAGCAACGTCCTTGACCCCTTTAATAACCCTCGCCTTGAATTTAAACTTATTTAAATGCACAGTTCAGCAGGCTAGAAATCCGAGGTTTCCTTGCATTGGCCTATGTTAGGGGTTTAATCTTTGGGGTTCCCTTACGGTGGCATGTTCCACTAATGGTTTCCCAAGGTTGTTGATTCGCTGGAGGTCTAGTATCGTTCGGAGTGACATCTTGGGGAGCCAATCATTAGGTGTTGGCTGAAGAATGGTGCAGTGTTGTGGGCTGGTTGAAGTTTTGGCGGCGGGCACAGACGAGTTTGGACTCAGAGACACAAAACATTCAATGGAAAATAAAAGAAATGTAAGTAAAAGAAAGAAAAGAAGAGTGTAAGGAGACTAGATGACTTATTTCTTCATGATGGTAGAGGAGCAAATGGCATGCAGGCCAGGAAGCCCAAAAGAGCACTCGAAGAACGCAAAAACTTAAAGGCAAAAAGCAGCAACAAAAAGCAGTTGCAAAATAATCTGTGTATCATTTGTTCAGTCGTCTTTTTTTATTTAATAATGAAAGAAGAAAAATGAGAAAAAGGCTCCTTTTTAATTTTTCCCAAAAAAAACTAAACTAAAAAAAAAAGCTCGATTTTTTTTTTTCGTTTTTCTTTCAGGGGTATATGAATAAACAGCTTGAATATTTGATTTCTACACGTGGGCAGGAATGAAATGCCCCTTTCTGCTGATTAGTCAGCCGAAGCACGGTTGCCGGAGAAACCAATAGTGCCTCAATCATCAGTTCTTCTTAAGTTTCACATGGCAGAATAATAGTCCTCCACTGCTGCAGGTGTACAGATTCTTAACTCGTTTTTTTGCAATTACATTTCATCTCTTTCTCATTAAACAACCAGACTAACAAATGGCTTGACACAAACGGTACCATAAACCGCAAACTGTACAAACTGTATTTTTGTAGCAGCTGTTTAGTTTGAGCGATAAATTATTGAAATATCAATTAAATTTCAGTGTGGGAAAACTAACAAACTCCATGTAAGAAATACTTAGACAATTAGCATGTATTTAGGGAATTCAGAGTTTTATGATGGTACACAAACATTCAATGACGATTGTTCCCGGAGGTTTTGCACTCAGCCAAGTCAGCAGTCTGGATTCTTCAAAGTCATTAAGCATCATTGCCTTTAAGCATAATGTCTCATAGATAAAAAAAAAAATACATTTTGAATTACTTTTTTTGTGGAGTGTATCCTTTCCTGTTATTTTTTCAACATGAAACTGTGACATGAAATTAGGGCACCTTGTGCCTAAGACCAAATGCGATTGTGTACCCTGAACAATTGTCTGGTATGCCGGCCTTGAGTAACACTGCTGCTGTCAGAGAATTCTGAGATCCTGTCTGCTTTATGTGGCCATATAACAGTGAAGTAAAACAATACTATTTATTTTATTGTTCACCAATAGAACCATTTTAATTGTAACACTACAATATTTGTGATGCAATTTGAGTTTTGGGAATCACTCAGTAATTTTGATTCTGTCCACATCACATACATGCACCCATTCAAATGACTCTTAAATGACTTTTGAAATGCAAAATAAAAAGGGAATAAAATTTAAAGTGCTCCTGTTCACACAGGTAATAAATAAAGCCTTTACAAACAACCGGGTAAAATTTAACTGCCTCTGGTTCAGTGGCTGCAGAATCCCTGAGGAGAATACGAAAAAAGGCCAGTGAAATACTATAGTGACTTGTTTGTCCTATTAGTCAAGGCCATTCACTGGGGCAAAAAAAAGTTTTTTTCGTGCCTATGAATTTTTTTTTGTGAGGGCTTAGGTCTGATCCCTGAAGTCAAAAAGATTCTGATCCCTGAAGTCAAAAAGATTGACAATATGTATTTATGCACATACACCAAAATACCCTGTGGCGCTATAGTGAATGTAAGGAATTTCAGGCAGCTGAATGGCAATGACTATATAAAAGACAGCTGCCTTTTTATTGGTCGGCAGTGAAAGTTTTCAAAGGGTGCTATGACAAAAGTTAAATAATGGATCTGCAAACTTTATCCACAGGGAATTTATGTCTGGTCAATTTACAGCTCAATAGTTACAAAGTCAGAACTGATTCTTGAAAGTGACAGGCTTGAAAGATGAACCGTTCACAGGCACGAACAAAGGACAAAGAGTATAACCAAGAACAGATTCTTTCCAAGGTCCGCAGAGTTCACCACTCAGCCAGGACATGGTGAAAGCACCAATGTTTTCCTAACTTTCTAAAGTACCCATGCTAGTCTCAAAATGAAACTTTTTTTTGTCCTAATATAAGTTTTTTACTTCTGTTCAGAATGATCCTTAACTTTTTGCATGACATTGTTCAGATTAATGTATTTAAAGGGGTCATCAATGGCTGCTTAAAAGACAGTGTTTTGTGTATTTGGTGTAATTGAAATGTGTTTATGCGGTTTAAAGTTTAAAAAACATTATTTTCCACATACTGTATTGTTTCTTATTATTGTTTCTTCTCTATGCCCCGCGTTTTTGAAACGCGTCGATTTTTTACAAAGCTCATCGTTCTAAAAAAAAAGTGAGGTGTACGCTGATTGGCCAGCTATCCAATGCATTGTGATTGGCCGAATACCTCAAGCGGTGAGACGTAAATGTTACGCCCCTCACCATATTGTGATGGTGTGTCCCAGCCGGAGCGATGATTCAAAACATTAAAACCCATTATAAACGAGGCGTTTGTTGCATCCAGTTGGGACATAATTACTTATTATAATGACTTGTACTGTGTTTTTATGTGTTGCGTTGCATCACGCCACGTAAACATATAACAATGTCTGCATTTGTGATCGGAGGAATGACAAACAACAAGCCCTACTCCACAATGCCCAACAAACTCGCTTTAAATATAAAAAATAAAAACTCTTATAAATATAAAAGACATTCTTTCAGTCTTTGAGTCAGAACAGCCGGCAGTGTAGTCTACTCTCCCAGGATCAGGAAACGGTCTTCTGTAAAATGTGTTGCACACATCTGAATGTTTGGGTTGAATTGTTCTGGAACGGTGTTGTAAATACAACTCAACCACTGATTTCTATTCGTGTCCATTTTTGGAAGACCAAACAAAATAGTTTAGCTTTCACAACAAAACGCTTCACCCACGGCGGCTACCTTGAGCAAGGCCGGTGTGATAGCGTGAGGGACGGCCGTGATGGGTTAAGTGGCAGTAGGCTGCGGGCTTGAGAACGGCGTCTGCCGGGCGATTTCGACAAGGAGCGTCGGAAGACATGTGAACGACCTCCGGTCTGGACTCCGCTCGTCCAGCATACGAAGCAGATATCTTCTCTTTTGGAATGACCACACTAATGTGATTTCGCTTTCACACTAAGGCACAAGCGTCTTTTAGCGACATGGCGGCGGCACACAAAACTACAGGAGATAAAATTACACCTTCTGTCTTTTCTTGAACATTGGGCCGCATTATGCAAAGCTTCCCACAGCGCTGTAGATATTTTGGGGCGTAGAATGGCCTTGATAGGTAGGCCGTCTGGCTGACTCTTATTTATCAAGAATACTCTTTCCGGATTTATACGAGACACTTTAGTCTTTGAAACTTTACAGATCTTCTTTATGCACCAAGAGCGTGTAACACTCCAAAGAGAAAGGAAAAATTTAAATCGCATCATATGACCCCTTTAAAATATATATAATTTAAATAGCAATTGAAGTAACAACTTGAGGTTTTGAAGTGAGAGGGTTATCCAGTTAAGCTATGCGGACCCGGATACGGGTCCAAAGTCACGTTAAAAATGTGTATACTTCATTTGCAATAGCTTCCGTATAGGTGTATCAGCCCATATATGGTTTCATTTGAAAGCTTTGAGTGTCTTCTTTACAAAGAATACCATCTTTTTTTATACCATCTTACCATTTCTTTTTGTTTTTATATTCATAAAGCAGTAAATTAAGCTTAGAAATGTATTCGTCCCACACACGATTTTCCGCCTAGCCATTGCGAACTTTTTTTTACGAAGAATGTGTATTTGATATATTTTTTACAATAACGTCCATTCATATATCACAAGAAAGCTCTCATTCTCAGGAATTCGACTATGTAGATTATTTCATTGAGTGACAATTTATAGACTCTCATTACTTTAATGAATCATGTGGCGATGAAAAAAAAAAACGGAATTTTTACTTGTACATTGCTACTCGTAGCCTGCGTCAGTTTACCGCGAACAGCACCCAAATATCTATAAACTCATATTACCTTTTAAGATTAGGATCATCTTCATTTCAACAAGACCATTTTTCGTTTCTGCGTGCTTCCACTCGGTGAGATATCGCGTTCTGCCCAGGTACCCGGAATCCAGCTTGCGTCAGGAGATCATGGCTCCTCCTCTCATGCCGCGCGCAATTCAGTCCTTCGATGTTATAAGATCTGCGGCCAGTTTTTGGGCTCCAATTGGTCAGATTACACTCAATTCTTGGCTGCAATTGGTCAGATTATATGTCACTCAGATCTGCCATTACAGACTCTGTGAACTCTGACACAGTCCACAGCAACCCGCCGCGTCAGCACAGATGGGCGAGAAAGGGGGGTCTCCTTCCGGTCGGTCAGCCAGTGGTCTGTGGAGAATGTAGTTCATAACGCGAGAATTGAAGGGTTTTGTCCGCACGGAAGAGTTGTAGCGAACGCACCTCGGATCCTTTCCGTCTATGATTATCATATTACAAGTTATATACGATGAAGAACGGTCAGCGCGCCGTGGAGAGTCTTGGAGAGCAGTGGACGCGCGTCTGGGGAGACTTTAGCAGCGATTCTCCGTGAGTTTGAGAGTGTTTCCCTTTGTTATGAAGCGTGTTAGCTATACTAGCACGGGGGGGGGGGGGGGGGGGGGGGGGGGGGGGGGGGGGGGGGGGAGGGGGGGGGGGGGTGACTGGGGGGGGGGGGGGGGGGGGGGGGGGGGGGGGGGGGGGGGGGGGGTGGGGGGGGGGGGGGGTGGGCGGGGGGGGCGTGGGGGGGGGGGGGGGGGGGTGGGGGGGGGGGTGGGGGGGGGGGGGTGGGGGTGGGGGGGGTGGGGGGGGGGGGGGGGGGGGGGGGGGGGGGGGGGGGGGGGGGGGGGGGGGGGGGGGGGGGGGGGGGGGGGGGGGGGGGGGGGGGGGGGGAGAGGGGGGTGGGGGGGGGGGGGGTGGGGGGGGGGCGGAAGGGGGGGGGGGGGGGGGGGGGGGGGGGGGGGGGGGGGGGGGGGGGGGGGGGGGGGGGGGGGGGGGGGGGGGGGGCGGGGGGGGGGGGGGGGGGGGGGGGGGGGGGGGGGGGGGGGGGGGGGGAAATAGGGGGGGGGGGGGGGGGGGGGGGGGAGGGGGGGGGGGGGGGGGGGGGGGGGGGGGGGGGGGGGGGGGGGGTGATACACTGTTGCTGACAGAAAAGTACAGTACTTAGGCATTTCAGCAAGTATACAGTGAAATATAGCCGTAAAATATCGATTGGATTATTACAGTGCGGTGTAAGTGAGCTAACATATGTTTTGGTTGGACGCTGGTGAATGTAGAATGTAGGCTCGGCGGCTAGCGTAATTGACAGCCCAGCTCTGGACCACGGAGGCAATCACAGCTGTGATGCAGGAATGATAGAGAGATGCTGTGCTCACTTATGTTTGTTGTGTGGTTGAGGTGGAGAGATGCTGTTGACACTAGCCCAATCCAGATTGCATATGAAATGAATGATATAATAGCTGGAGGATTGGATTCTATTTTTAGGTTAATAGACCATATCCATTTATATATAATGTAGACAGTCGTAGAGCATCCTGATAGAATTTAAACTGAGTGTAGAAATCACAATATGACAAGTTTGGTCCAAATCGCTTGTGCCATTTTGTATATTACTACTAAGAAAAACATAAAAATTAAACATAATTAAATTAATAATCAATTAAAGTGCTTATAGCACAGAGTAATATAGGATTGTGGGGTTAATGTGTTTATAAAGCCTGTTTTTGTAAGGGAAACTCACCATGACACATTTCGATGCAGAATTGGAGATTTTCAATCGCTTCACAAATAATGTAGTAACTCCTGTTTAGAAGCTGTTATTTGAAAAATTATTTTTTTCTGGTACTTTTTGGCATATAATGGCATCAAACAAAGTAAATTGCAAAGAGCTGGACCTAATAGAACCTGAATTACAGAATTAAAAAAATATATATTTTAAAACTCCAAAAGCGCCTATGTTTTTTTTTGTGTTTATAGTAATAGTTGAAAAGTATATATTGTTATTTATAAAGAATTCCACTCATATTTTGTAGTTCAAAGGTTTTTATTTACAATGAAACCATTTTTTTAAATTTCCTCCATTGTATGTGTGTAGGTTAAACATTTGATATTGTATGTCAAATTTTGGTGAAAATACACAAAAACGCCCCAGAGCTTAAGTGGATTTATACACATCCATTTTGAATTGAAAATTCTCTTAATTCTCAATTTGAAGTGAATTGAGGTAGCAACAGAAGAAAAATTTAAAAAGTGGCCGGATCGCAATTCTATGAAAGTTGATACTACAAACGGTAACTGCAAATAAATCAGATGCGACTGCAAAAATACTTGTTGTGACATCTTGTTGTTTTGGGGTGCAAAATAAAGTGCATCCCTCCATCCTAAATTACTCCACACGGCCTTGGGGGTTGATAAAGGCCTTCTTAAGTGAATTGATGTGTTTGTGTAAGAAAAATATCTATATTTAAAACTTTATAAACTGTAATCTCCGCTTCCGCTAACTGTCGTGTACGCGTTTATGAGAGAGTGGCATTCCAGTGGATAATGTAGTACGTAGGCGTAGCGTAAGGTCCGGTTAGAATATGCTAGCCTCGTGATAACCAAGTTTTGTTTACAGCAAATGAAAACAAGTCTCCTCTTGGCTTAAATTGAATCCTCCGACATTTTTCTTTACAAATCCTAGTTTTGTACTTTTAATTCACCTAAAGGACTTGATTAGTTGGATCAGGTGCGTTTAATTTTGAGTTGAATCTAAACTCTGCAGGGCGAATATGAGCATGATTGCAAATGTAATATTGAATTTATATAAACATTCAAAAATATATAAATGTTTAAAAAATAAGAAGTTAATATTAAGTGAATTACACAATTTTAAACACAAGCTTTTGCTATTTTGCCAACAGAAATAGTTCCAAACAAATCCATAGCAGAACTGATGTGCAATTTTGAGCAACACACATCAGTATTTTGTTACTGAATGAATCAGCTGCTTTGAACAAATCAGTTGAATATATGATTCCTTGACTCACTCATGTGATTTGCCCCATGCACCTAGCCTATTGGCAGTTTTAGTTTCATACTTAAAATAATCAATTTATTTTTACATCCTATTTCTACATTCAAATTTTTTTTTAAACAACAATATTTAATCTCAACAATACTTTTGGTCTTGTCTTGGTGTCAACACACTCTGGTCTTGTTCTCGACTTGGTCTTGGTTGAGATGGTCTTGACTACAAAGCTATTATACAAGCCCTGTAATCAAAAGTGTGACCTAGACCTTAAATTGCTAATTTGTTTAATCACATTTTTATTGAATCTTGGATACAAATCTTTTTAGCATTGACTGTGACAGCATTTAGTATAACAAATAAAATACATCATAGTCTCACAGACATTTCTACCTGCTTACAATGCAGAAATCATTTCATTATGCAACATCTGAAGCTGTAGAGCTGCAGAGTTTACCAAGGGAATTCAGTGCAAGCACTAGCTGTTTTTAATGTTGTTGTTTATCGTTTTTACTCAAAATACATTGTTTGCCAAGAGTCCAGTGAGATAACACAGCATGATAAATGAATGAGCTGGTTCTGTTGCTTTTTACAACTAAAAATCATCAGACCCAACAATTGATCAAACATCGCCACTCATCTAAATCTTATATGGGGTTCTGAACCAGGTGAACCTAAAAGCTTGCACTGAAAATTTGTTTTCTTAATCAGTATTTCTGTCTTGTTTTCGACAACAAATATCTAAAAGATACATTTACTTGAGAAGCCAAATTGCTTAAACTTTCACATCTTGTAGAAGCACAAACACATTTTGCTTTTCAACTAAATGTATCTTCGTTCAAGGATGTTTAGCTATTTTTACTAGTAGAAAGCAAGTCTATTCTATAGAGCTAAACTTTTCATTTAATTACTTCTTTTAGTTTTACTTCTGTATAACCCATTTCTCAAATCTCTTCACACATCACTGAAGCTTAAGTTTCTAAGAGCATCATTTGTCTCTTTGGCAATAGCCTGCCTCTCATGTCAGGTCCAATAGACTGACCCATTCACATTCTCTCCAGAAATCTCCAAAACGACTACAGACATGATAGAGACAGATGTACTAGGACAACTGAAACCACAGGATCAAACGGCTCAATCTAAAAAAGAAGCTTTGCGGTTATCGGTCAAAGAAGCACACACAGTTTATTACTTTCAATAAATCATCATGACAGATAATCTATTACCGATCTCTAATTTATGCAATTTATATTGATTAATGTAATGAGATTACATGTCTCAATTCAAGGTATTTGGAACTGGCATCAGCTGATCATTGCAAGAAAACTATCCATCCAATTACCATTATTGTTTAATGGGGTGGTTCATTGTGATTTCACTAACTTTTTTTTTAACTTTAGTGTGTAATGTTGCTGTTTGAGAATAAACAATATCTGCAAAGTTGCGGTGCTGAAAGTTTAATGCAAACGGAGATATCGTTTTTTAAAATTCTGGCAGTTTAATGCCTACAAAAACGGCTGGTAGGGACTACAACAAGTTACTTCCCGGGTTCTTGACATCACAAACCCAGATAAACCCTGTCCTCGGGAAAAGGCAGCAAAGGGGACGAGGCCATGCTGCACTGTTTTAGAGAAGAGGAAGATAAAACTAGAGGTGCACATAAACATCTGTTCATCTTCTAACGATTCTAATGATTCACAGGTTTCAAAATCCATATTCAAAAGCAGCGTTCTCAAAATACGTGTTCCTCCCGAGTTCCCCTGCTCTTCACAAGCTCTGCTTCTCTCTCGCTCTGCTCTCTCTCCTTCTTCCTATCTTCTCCTCTCTCTCTCTCTCCTCTCTCTCTCATTCAGCTCAGCTCCAACAATGAACTGTTCCAATTATACACTTATTTTCACATAGCTATCAGAAGCATTAAACATGGACGTGCGTGCAGTTGCCGTACTGTATTAAAGCTTTAATCAGGATAAAATCATATATTAAAAGCTAGCATAAGCAGTAACATTTACAACAGCGTATCTAAAAGTACGAGACAACAAACAAACAAAAAACATAGGCCTACCATTAAAAGCCGTGCTTGCACGGCATTTTCTGCGCTATCCTCTTCAATTAATATCCTCTCTTCTCACTCGAGCTCAACTTATAAGCGATATTAACGATGCCATTTTGTTTACAATACAGCCGGAGCACATGCCGTTGAGGTGAGGGGCGGGACGATTAGACGCGCACTGGAGGCGGTTTAGCCAATAACAACACACTGGGCTAGCTAACCAATCAGAGCCTATTTCTGAGGGCGGGGCTTCATAAAAACAGGAAAAGATCAGCCTGTTTCTCAGAGAAGGGACAGAGCTGTGTGGAATAAAGGTAAATTATGTGAAAAAGAATGCGTTTTTTTTAAATGAAGCATTAACACATGCTAGACTGCACCCCATAAACACAATAAAGGGCGCCCCCGGGAAAAAGCCCAGTGAGCCCCCCCTTTAGTTCTCAATTCAACCCCTGCTGGATTTTATCAAAAACAAATTTTTATATCCAGTTTGAGATTTCAAACCCTGTGTCACAGAAGGAACTGCATAAAAGAACTTTGCAGTTGTGTCTTCACTACCGGGGGGGGGGGGGGGGGGGGAATTACCGCCTATTATAATTGCATACTGTTTGTCTTGTAACTGTTGATAGGGTGTAATGAGAATGGGATGTTAATTAATAAACAATGCCAATGTTCCCGAAGTGGCCAGTTAATAGTGCTTAACAAGCATGGTGATGGATGAATAAGAACATGACAGCCCTTTGCTTGGTGTCCAAGGACAGCCAGTTGGTGTCGCTAGGAGGAGCCTACCATGTTTCTAATTATGTACACTGGTAATATTCTGGGGTAAAATTTAATGGTAAAAAAGGCAGCTGTGGTTGCTAGAAATTCACCAAAAAAATACAAGGTGCCTGTCCCAATACCCACACTTGCTGTCTTTGCACTTGACCTCTTGTCTACTCATATGACGTATTTCCTGTATTCGCCGAAGTGTTCAAGTGGGCTTGAAGACCGCAAGTCTGTATTTATATTATATAAACACAAGTTTGTGTTTATATTTTACACAAATTATATGTGTAATATGTTATATATTATAATATGTTATAATTAAACTTGCACTACAAAGTTTTTTTCTCATGTTTTCAGGGCACGCAAGTTTCTGAACGTGATGAATGACAGTATACGCTTAGCCTCAAATACTGCTCCAAAGTGGTATTAGCAATAGTGTGGATTTAGTGTGCATTCAGAGCACTGGGCTTTGCCAATTTTCAGACCTGGGACAGTTTTGCGCTCTTACTTCTTTTTGTGTGCACACACACTCAAGTGCCCAAAACCACAGGCACAGTGTGTTCTAGAAAGCCACATGACAAATCAGAGTTCATTGTAAGTGGGTCTGTCCATAAAAGTCCTATGTAAACGGTGCACAGGGTCATATACACAAAGACAAAACACCATCAGTATAACACACAACACTTAAATAATGCAATAAACATTAACTAAAGAACAGAAAATGTAACACAAAACATAGTAATGTAATAATACTTTACTAATGACAAAAATAAGAATGTAAATAAAATATAATTATATGTGATGTGTCAGGCTGCAGCCCGTGTCTCCGTTTTTCCCGCCCCACGTGCTCCATGTCCCATCTTTCCCATGTTGATTGTTTCCAATTTGATTCCAGGTGTGTCTCGTCTTCCCCTGATTAAGTTTATATAAGGGGTTCGGCGCCCCTTGTTTCTCGTCCGGTAGTGAATGTCATCTTTCCCCGCTACGTGTGTGTTCCTTTGTTCGAAGTATACTCCACGTCTCCTCGTTCCTGCTTCCACGCTCCCTCACAGTAGCGAACGTGACACATGCATGGTCTTCCTGGAATTTATTTTAATAATTTTATTTGTTTTGTCACTAATAAATATTGTAATTCTTAGTGTTTACAATTCCAACAAACCTGAAATTGTATGGTTAATGTAAAGATTACTATGCTACCAATAGCGTAATTAGTGAGTATTTATAGTTTTCGGCGAATGTAAAGTATAATATCTAGTCACACTATTTTAATGTTTTTTTAATAATTAATGACTTATGATTGTTTTGAACTGTTACATAGGTATCACAAATGTTGAGGTTCTCAGAGATGGAGCTTCATTTTCTTCTTTATTAAATATACCTTCGTTGTGTGTTGATGCATTATGTAAACACGTTAACAGTTTACACCATACATCGACACTATACAAATTCTGTTGGACCATATGACAGCACCGCCCACCCACGATCACTTATCAATAACTAATGTAAATTGTATTAATCTACCACAGACAGTGTTTTTGCCATTAAATCCTAGCTTGTTGTCTATGTTATGCATTCAAACTCATGATGCCATATGTAACTAAGTGTTTCTCGTAGTTTCGGAGGAAGAGAGGGATGAAACCAGCACGAACAACTTCAAGACAAAACCTTTATACATTAAAATAAACCCAAAAGGCAACGACAGCACCGTCTTGGAACGCTGTCTCACACAAACAAACCAAACAACAAAATAAAACAGTCCATCGGGTCCGTCTGCCTCGGTTTCAACAGCTGTATATCACTCCTCCTTTTTATCTTTCCGGAGCTCCTCCGTGGGACTCGATACCGGTGAGTGGTGCAGGTGTCCGCATTAGCATTTACCTCTCCACCGTCCTCGCTTCGTTCCTCATGGCTCGCGGCCGTCCGCCCCTCTCATCACGCAAGTTTCAAACAAAAATAATTTCCATAATGCGGCAGTGATGATGGTCCCATACAGTTTTAGTTGCCTTTGTTTGAATCACCTTTTTGGAGTCACTTGCATAATTTCCTAATGAGACATCAAGAGGCTAGTATGTTTCTTCTATAATGACAGAGACATGTTTTACAAAAACAGCCTCGTTTCTGGCTGGTGATTGAACAAATGGCTGCGTGAGTTGTTTATCGAGGTGGCAAACTCGTATTGATTACTCTCGCCTTGCATATGCTTGATACTGCACCCAGATGACAATACGAGCACCCTGAATCCCTGGGGTGCTCGCTATGTCCCCCATCGCCGCCACCTGACAGACCGACGTAACCGGCTCGTTAATCCTATAAATTAGTCACCGCGGCAATCTGTGAGAGCAATTACATAAAAGGAAGTAGTAGTAAAAGAGTAATATAGTCAAATGATAAAAAGAGTGAGATTATACTTCCCCTATACTCTGTATGACCACCAGCTTTCTCATTATTTAGCAATGTATAAGCTCTGTTTATCATAACGTATGGTTTCTAGTACACGAAATGTAATTGGTACAGTACTGGAGTACAGCAGTATTTTAAGGCATTTTTAGTACACTGATATGTACACATAATACTGATTTCCTCATTGTAATTTAAAAAATGGTTTTTTAAACCTTTATTTATATCGCTGCTTTTAAACAATACCGATGTTTCCAAAGCAACTGAACAGCATTAATGTTATGAACTATTGTGTCAATAAATGCATAAATTACATAGTAAACACTATTTTTTTTCAGTTAAAGACAGCTCAATCCGTAGAATTCAATGAATTTCAACATCCAGCCAGTTTACATGAACTTTCTGTGCAATCAAGTCGAAGATATGGCTGGAAATGAAGTGTCCCCAACTAAGCAACCCAAAGGCGACAGCGGCAAGGAACCAAAACACCATCAGTGACAGAAATGGAGAAAAACCCTTGGGAGAAACCAGATTCAGTTAGTGGGGCGTAAATGTACCAGATTTTTTTTTCTCCTCTGACCCAGACGGAACCACAGTACGGAAATATCAATTTACGACGTAATAAACGCTGACGCAGGACCAATCATTAACTTGTCAATTATCCTTATTAATGTTGCAGATGCAACACGATTTAGCAAATGTTGTTTATATAAAAAAATGTAGTTCTGTATGTTGTTTTATGGTTGGCATCATCTGAGGTCCTCTTGAGGGGTTGCATCATCTCTTCTCAGAAATACCCATGAATGGGTTTTCATGGATTCCAGACCTGAACGTCTTGTGTAAGATCCCTAGTTAACGCGTGCACAAATCAGAGACATCAACCCAATACCGAAACAACTTTAATTACGCGTATGCTGACCTGTTCCAACCAAGCAAATTGATTGTGTTAACGCCGTGAACTACAGAATGAATATGTGCATTGAGCATATATACTGCAGTAAAAGATTATGAGATTGCATTATTTGAATGCTGGCCCAAGCGATGTGTCCCATTAATCTACGACTTTAACAGAGATATTGGTGTTCTGTAACCCCACACGTTTATCCAGGAAGGGCCATTCCCTAGTTGGGAGCCAAATGGCGAAAAAGCTCTTAACCATCCTTTAGGTGCTATATTGCTTATCCTACGGTGACTACGAAAAGTCCAGAATTTGGTGCGACCCTTAGTGTACGGGATGGATTGTCGCTATGGTTAGAAGACTACGTTTTTATGTTCTATGTCGATCGTAACCCCCATTAAGGTCCTTATATGCAAGTATAATTTCTGTAACTGATACGGGAACTTAATAGGATAGTCGTTGCAGAGACTGCATCTTGGGGCAATAATATGATCATACTTTTCGTGAACCCTGGTACATGACTCAGCCGCTGGTCCTGCATTTTGGACTATCTGTAGCTTTTTTATTGAAGATGCAGGACAATCAGCTAGCAGTGCATTACAATAGTCCGGTCTAGAGGTCATGAATGCATGAAATAGTTTTTCTGCATCAGAAACAGGTATCATGTTGCGTAACTTGGCAATGTTTCTAAGATGGAAGAATGCTGTTTTTGTAACATTGGAAATAAGATTTTCAAACGACAAGTTGCTATCTAATATAACACCCAGATTACTGACTGTAGAGGAAGTAACCGTACATCCATCTAGTTGCAAATTGTAATCCACTGAGATTCGCTGTACTGTCTTTTGTCCAATGTCTTATCCCAATTTAATAGGAGAAAATTATTGGTCATCCAATCTTTTATATTTTTAACAGACTCTGTTAGCTTAGATAATTTTGAAGTTTCATCTGGTCTTGTTGATATATAGTTGAGTATCATCGGCATGACAGTGGAAAGTAATCCCGTATTTTCTAATAATATTATCAAGGGGTAACATGTATATTGAAAATAGAAGAGGATTTAGGACAGATCCTTGTGGCACTCCATCTTTTACTGGTGATAATTGAGATGACTACCCATTTAAATTAACAAGGTGGTAGCGATCGGACATGTAGGATCTAAACCATCTTAAAGCCTGCCCTTTTGAATACCTGTATAGTTTTGTAATCTTTCTATGAGTATGTCATGATCTATAGTATCGAACGCAGCACTAAGATCGAGTAAAACTAGCAATGAGATGCAGCCTTGTTCTGACGCAAGAAGCAAGTCATTTGTATTTTTAACAAGTGCAGTTTCTGTGCTATTGTGGGGCCTGCAACCTGACAGAAATTCTTCATAGAGATAATTTTTTACAGGAAGGAGCACAATTGAGCAGACACAACTTTTCTAACCAATTTTCGAAATAAAAGGAAGATTTGAAATGGGTCTGTAATTTGACTGTTCACTAGGATCTAGTTGTGGTTTCGTAATAAGAGGCTTAATAACCGCCAGCCTGAATGGTTTTGGGACGTGACCTAAAAACAACGACGAGTTAATAATATTAAGAAGCAGTTCTTCTGCTACAGGTAACAACACTTTCAATAATTTAGTGGGTACAGGATCTAACATGCATGTTGTTGGGGGTTTAGATGCAGTGATAAGTTTTAGCTCTTCCTGTCCTATAGTTGTAAAGCTCTGCAGTTTATCTTTTGGTGCGATGACTGAAGCTAAAGTATTATACGCTGTAGATTCTACATTTGTTATTGTATTTCTGATTTTATCTATTTTATCAGTGAAGAAATTCTATTACTATTAAACTGTGAGGGTATATTTAGATCGGGTGGCGTCTGGTTTTTTGTTAATCTAGCCACTGTGCTAAATAAGCCTTGGATTGTTTTGGTTATTTTTTATGAGTTTGTGGATTTGCTCGGCCCTGGCAGCTTTTAGAGCCGGTCTATAGCTGGACATACTGTTTTTCCACACAATTCTAAAAACTTCCAAGTTAGTTTTTCTCCATTTGCGCTCAAGACTACGAGTTTTTTTTTTGAGAGAATGGGTATTACTGTTGTACCATGGCGCAGTACGTTTTTCTCTAACCTTTTTCAATTTGATGGGGGCAACAGCTTCTAATGTATTAGAGAAGATAGTTCCCATGTTGCTAGTCATTTCGTCTAGTTCATGTGTATTTATGGGTACACAGAGCAGTTGAGATAAATCAGGCAGGTTATTTGTGAATCTGTCTTTGGTGGCTGGAACAATAGTTCTGCCCGGACGATAACGCGGAGCCATATAGTTAATATTAGTAATACGCAGCATGCACGATACAAGGAAAGGGTCAGTAACATCATCACTTTGAGGTACGATATCTATATCACTAAGATCAATTCCATGCGATATAATTAAATCTAGCGTATGATTAAAACGATGAGTGGGCCCGGTGACGTTTTGCTTGACTCCAAAAGAGTTTATTAGGGCAGTAAACGCAAGTCCTAATGCATCATTTGTATTATCAACGTGAATGTTAAAATCTCCGACAATTAGCTCTTTAGCAACAGTAACCAATAGGTCTGAGAGGAAATCTGCTAATTATTTTAGGAAATCTGTATACAGCCCTGGTGGTATACATTTAATTAAATTAAATTATATGTTATATGCCATCGCATTTAACACAGTTAGCACATTTACCTAATTAGACACTATAATAGTATGTAAAGTGTGATTCTAGCACAATATACTATGTTTTATTTATTTAGACACTAATACATACAATAACAAATGCTGAGGTTCACAGAATACTGAGTTAATATCATTTAATTAAACTAATGATGTTATATGCCATCACATTTATTTAACACAGTTAACATTTACCTAATTAGACTACACTACAATTGCTCTATTCTATTCTGGTTGGAACAATTATGATTGCACCTACCCACACACAAATCAGTGAATATGTGAAACACGTTAATGTAACATAGACAGTGTATTTAAGTAATATTTTATGTTACTTGTTTAGGTTTCATGATCATGTCAATTATGTCATATCAAGAGAGAAAACAACTTCACTTTTATTAGTCCCATCTGGATTTTGTTTGCCATTAAAAAAATTGTCCCTTTCTTGGACAAAATTATTTTTCATTAAAAAAATTGTTCACCTAAACATGAACATTTACTGAAAATGTACTCACCCTAAGACCATGCCAGATATAGAGTTTGTTTCTTCATCTAAATAGATTTGGAGAAATTCCAGCTAAAATATGAGTCCTCCCTACATAATATTGCTTTCTCCAGTGAAAAAGTGAAAACAGTTCTAAACAAATATGTAGGTAATTCTTGATGTGAAAGGACAACAGGGGATGGACTTTTTCACTGGAGGAACGTTATGGATTATGGACTCATATTTTTGGCCAAAAGTGACACTTTAAAGTTAAAACTCCTTAATGGTGGATTTGTTCTTCACTTCAGATGTGTAGCGAATCAGCTCACGGGGAAATATGAATAATTAATCATAACTAGTTATGATTAATTATAACTATTTAGATCCGCTGTAAGTATTTACTTGACCTCTCAGGGTCAACTGTCTGTCAATTCTAAGAATGTTAATTTCCTGGTTAAGGGAAATAACTGTCTTACTGTACAATTCTACACAGAGCCTGTAGCATAAATCTGCATGATTAAGTGAATCCAGTTATGAGCAAACAATGAACAACATCAAGTGTGATACAAGTAAGACTTTATTAACTACATAAACACTTAAACTAGTCTAACATACACATACACATACACGCACACACACACACACGCATACAGTTGGTGTAGGAAAAGGGTTAAAGCTTAAGCAGTAAAAAGAAGATAAATAAAAATATGAAGCTATGGTACCATTTGATATTCAGCAGATCTACAGCCTGAAGGAAACATCAGATTCTTAGTTCAAACACACCTCTGTAAAAAGGTGCGAATGATACCTAATGTACCAATTAATAAGACTAAGTTTGATACTTGCACGTCTCGTCTGTCTGAAAAAGAGTCCTGATGCAATCTGAAGGCTCAAATTGATTTTTGCTGAAGTTGGTTGATGGAAAAGAACCAGTTTGAGTCAGATTATCTTGGTGAATGAAAAGTCGAATGGCACAAAATGGCACAAAACTTAGGGTGTCCTGGAGCATGGTAGCTGACATTTTCATGTTCTCAGAATTCAACCAAAAAACAAACCCCCAAAAACAAAGATTTTGGGGGGGGGGGGGAGGCGGGTACTGATGTGAGGCCTTTAAGGTCTGAGAAGATTCACGCCTCTCAAGATGGGCTTGTCCAATGAGAAAGGCTGAAATCCCAAGCGGGAGTTTGGAAATACTGGGGAGTTTTATGACCCTTTTTTTTTGTGGAAGCATGGTAATATTTAAAAAATTGCATCTGAACTTGATCGAAAATTACTAAAGTTCTAAGGACACTAATATAGACTATGTCCAACATAAATATACACGACTCGTTTAGATCATCCGACGATGGATTCCTAGATGCTAACATGTAGGATACATATTAGTAAGAGACAGGAACGAGTGGTTCCAATAAAAGCGTATAAAACAGTATAAAATATCAAAGACAACATACACAATGACCTGAAGGATATGTGTGTTCATTCAAAGAAAGGTTTGAGTCCATTTCTACTGTGCATTTTACATCAAGCTGTTTCTTCCTATGGAAAAGGTAGTGATTTTTGCTACTCACATTCCTTTGGGCCATAAAACCAGTGATATAAGCATTGGTTTCCATGGGGACCAGGGGGCTCCTGGTGTCGTTCGCAGACATCCTAGCACCCAGTTTATTGGTTGAGGGGTCTGTGATTTTTTGTTAATCTAATGAATAACTGATTTGTTAAATCAAATGAAAAATTGTGTTTGATTGGTCCAGACGCTACAGATGGGATGTTAATTAATGGGATTCATGTGGATTATTGTGAGGTTTTTATCAGCATTTTGGACTCTCATTCTGATGGCACCCATTCACTGCAGATGATCCACTGGTGAGCAAGTGATGCGCTGCTATTTTTCTCCAAATCTGTTCATTTGAAGAAACAAACTGATCTTTATCTTGGATGGCCTGAGGGTGAGTAAATTTTCAGCAAATTTTCATTTTGGGTGAACTATTCCTTTAACTAATAAATGAGAGTTCAGACGAAGACCTCCCTTATTTGTACATTTTCTAAAGTTCTTATGCAAAGAGTTTAATTTATGCATTTGGCAGACACTTTTATATTAAGCAAATTTCAAAAGATAAACAAAAGTAATTTGTCAAAGAATAAAACAAAACATTGAAGAAACAAAAGCAATTTGTTTGTTTTAGATGCTGATGATATGTTGATTGTATGTATTAGTGTCTATCCAAACATACAAAAACAAATGATGTACACTTTACATTCAAAAACCTACATTCAAAAACAGGGCTCGACATTAAGCCTTGACATGTATATCAGTCATTCACTTGTCAGAGTGAAAAATGACTTGTCCGGGGGAAAAGAGCCTTTTTTTACGTCATCCACCAGAATGGCATTCTATTGTGAACGTGCATACAACAGTTAGCGCAAGCTAGAGATTACTGTTTATAAAGTTCTAAATATGGATATTTTTCTTACAAAAAACGCATCAATTCGCTACAGGAGGCTTTATTCACCCCCCGGGTTATGTGAGGGACAAATTTTATGATGTATGGATGTACTTTATTGGACTTTTTTTGGACTATTGAAAAATAACACCCACTCACTGCCATTATAAAGCTTGAAAGAGCCAGGACATTTTTTTATATAACTACGATTGGATTCGTCTGAAAGAAGAAAGTCATATACACCTAGGATGGCTTGAGGGTAAGTAAATCATGGGGTAATTTTCATTTTTGAGTGAACTAAACCTTTAAAGGGGTCATATGATGCAACGATTCGTTCAAATGGCTGATTCATTCAGAATAGAAGCATGTGACTGTCTTTATGAATGGCTCACTGAATCATTGACTCACCCGATTTGTTCAAAAATGCTGAATCATTCAGTAACGAAACACTGTTGTGTGTTGCTCTGAGATGTGCGACTGTTCTGCTGTGGCTTTGCTTAGAACTATTTTCATTTGCAAAATGGAGCAAAAATGATCAATAATGTGTCTAAAATGTAAGTCAGTTAAAACCAGTTAAACTCTGCGGACCCGGATACGGGTCCAAAAGTACACGTGAAAAGGTATGCTCATTACAAGAAAAAAAAAAAAAAAAAAAAAAAAAATTTTAAAAACTTCCTTACATGGTATCAGCCCATATATGGATTCATTTGAAAGCTTGGAGTGTCTTCTTTACAAAGAATACCATTCTTTTGGTTTTTATATTCATAAAGCAGTAAAATTAAGCTTAGAAATGTATTCGTCCCACACACGATTTTCCGCCTAGCCATTGTGAACTTTTTTTACGAAGAATGTGTATTTGATATATTTTTTACAATAAAGTCAAGTCATATATCACAAGAAAGCTCTCATTCTCAGGAATTTCACGATGTATTTTATTGTGTGACAATCATAGATCGAATTATCTTCAATTGAATTGCGATGAAAAAAAACAAAAAAAAAACGGATTTTTTTATTGTGTAACATTTCTACTCGTAGCACTGCTTCAGTTAGCCGCAAACAGCCACAAATATCTATAATATAATATTATCTTTTAGATTAGGATCTCTTCTTTCAAACAAGACCATTTTCACGTTTCTGCGTGCTTCCATCGGTGAGATATTCGCGTTCTGCCCAGGTAACGGAATCCAGCGCGTCAGGAGATCACGGCTCTCCATCTCATGCCAGCGCGCATTCAGCCCTTCTGATGTTATAAAGATCTACGGCCAGTTCTGGGCTCCAATTGGTCAGATTATACGTCACTCAGATCGGCCATTACAGACTCTGTGAACTCTGACACCGCCGCGTCAGTACAGTGGGCAGAGAAAGGGGGGTCGCCATCCGGTTTTTTTTTTTGTTTTGTTTTTTGTTTGAGACAGCCCAGGAGAATTTAGGAGCGATTCTCCGTGAGTTTGAGAGTGTTTCCCTTTGTTATGAAACGTGTTAGCTATACTAGCACGCTGATACACTGTTTGCTGACAGAAAAGTACAGTACATTATGCATTTCAGTAAGTATACAGTAAATATACAGTAAATATAGATGGATTATTACAGTGCGGTGTAGATGAGCTAACATATGTTTGTTTGACGCTGTGAATGTAGAATGTAGCTCGCGGCTAGCGAATTAGCCCAGCTCTGGACCACGGAGGCAAGCCTAGCTGGATGCAGAGATGATACAGAGATGCTGTGCTCAACTGATGCTGAGGTGAGAGATGCTGTGATCACTATCCCAATACAGAATGCATATAAATGGAATGATATAAAGCTGGAGGACATGGATTCTATTTTAGATTGTGATAAACCAGATATATTTTATAATGTATACAGTCTTGTGCATCCTGAAATAATTAAACTAATTGTAGAATACACAATATGTGAAATTTGGTCCAATTTGCTTGTGCCATTTTGTATATTACTACTTAGAAAAACATAAAAATGAAACATAATTCAATAAATAATCAATTAAAGTGCTTATGGCACAGAGTACAATAGGATTGTGGGGTTAATGTGTTTTATAAAGCCTGTTTTTGCAAGGGAAACTCACCATGACACATTTAGATGCAAAAATATAGATTTTCAATCGCTTCACAAATAATGTAGTAACTCCTGTTTAGAAGCTGTTATTTGAAAAATTATTTTTTTCTGGTACTTTTTGGCATATAATGGCATCAAACAAAGTAAATTGCAAAGAGCTGGACCTAATAGAACCTGAATTACAGAATTTAAAAAAAATATATTGATTTAAAACTCCAAAATCGCCTATGTTTTTTTGTGTTTATAGTAATAGTTGAAAAGTATATAATGTTATTTATAAAGAATTACACTCATATTTTGTAGTTCAAAGGGTTTTATTTACAATGAAACCATTTTTTTAATTTCCTCCATTGTATGTGTGTAGGGCAAACATTTGAATTTGAGTATGAAAAATTTAGGCGAAAATACCAAAAAACGCCCAGAGCTTGATTAATATCAGCTATTTGTTTATTGAACTAAAATCAATGTCACATTTGCAATCGTTCTGATAGTCATGAAAACATCACTTGTGGTCGTGTGATGTTGCTTACCTATATCATATATTATATAAAATATTTATCATTTTTTTTCTACCGGAGCATGTTTGTTCATGTTTGTTTCTTTGTGTGTGCTGTTGCGCCTATAAGTTTTGATTTCTCTGCAAGTCAGACAGGCTGCACGAGCCTCAACTGACGCAACCTTTAATACTGTCAATATATTATCCGTTATCAGTCACCATTTACACTGAAAGTAAAACCAGAATCATTCTCACCAAAATTGTGGTGCTGCCCTAGTTATTGACATTTTAATCATGTTACTTGTCCTGTCGGGCAAGTCAAATTCTCTTTGACTTGCCCCTTCAAAAAATCCACTTGTCCCGGGCAAACGTTTATGTCGAGCCCTGCTACTAATACTAAATGAGATCCCTCTAGGTCTTGAGCTATAGATAAAGATACACATTATAGACATTTCTTTTTAGCACCAAAAAAGTTTTGTGCCAGTGCATACTAGTAATACATGTATTCACAACACGCTGAATTATCCTTCCCACTCAGTTGTTGATCCAGCAACTTTTTTCCACTGACTGACTCTCGTATCATCTGTCTGTAATACTGCCTGACCAGCATGCATGGGAGAGACTGCACATTTTCACTTTCACATTTTCAGGCACTGTGAATGACTGTGCAAGGGTGAACAAAAGTAAAAAATCTGCTGCATCTGTCTTCTTAACTTTCTTTATCTATTTCTTTTTGTGTTTTTTCACCACCTCTATCTCTCTTTCTCTCAAATCCAGAAAATCTCTACCTTCCATCTCACTCCTGGCTGAGAGTCCCTGCTGTGGACTGTGAGAGGAGAGGGATCTTTTTCACAAGTGGTGTCCAGGCTGGCAGTGTAGGACAGTTCTGGACTGAGCCCAGGATCAGCCTTCTGCTGCTGACATACACACACTGACAAAGAGGAGCTTGTCATTTCCAAAGTTTAGTTCCCTTATAAGCAATGCAAAATAAGACTGCGGTGCCAACAAAATGACAACATGGGTAAAATGGCACAGATTATATGAAATCAGTTTGCTCTAAAAGGAACAGTTTGCCTAAAATTAAAATGGTCATTATTTACTTATATGTATTTGACTGAAAAACATGATCAGTCACAATTTTTACAAGGTAATAAATACTGTGTAACAGTGACACCAACAAAATACACAGCATTGCTGTCAATGAGATAAAATTGTTCATAACTGGTACACAGATCACACAGAATGCCTCAGTTGGTGAAAATTCACTTATTACAGAGTTAGCAACTCATAAAAACAATATATAAAACATAAATAAGTATATATATTTTTTAAATTGAACTAATCTATCAACAAAATAAGTTCATATATATATATATATATATATATCTATATATATATATACTATATATATATAGATATCTACTGGAATAATATATAATATAAAACACTGATTCTCATCCCTATACTGATAATAAAAATATTAAATGCAGCGATTGGTCACATGTCATTAGACAACCAATGGTGCTAAGGGATACAGCTACGGATGGAAAATAACAATAAATTAAACTGGCTACCTAGATTGTGTTGTATTAACGTCTACACCTACACCTACCCCAACCCTAAACCTAACCTTACAATACTACAAATACAGTAGCTAATTGTTGTTCAGCATGACAAAAACGTTGCAATATTGATGTGTGCATGCCCAGTGGGACAATCTGTCCATAGCTGTATCCCTTCTAGCCCTAACCCAAGAGCAGTGCGTCCAAAGGCGCAATTTTTAAAACTGAACATGATCACTGTCATTCACGATTAATCACAGTATTCACATTATTTTGGGAATATTTTTAACGAAAAAAAAAACAAAAATAAATAAATTATCACATTGTTAACATCAATAACATTGTTAGTTCTGGTAGGTCACAGGGGTAGTGATGGGAAGTTCGGATCATTTTACTGACTTTTCTTTGAATCTCATTCATCAAAATGAACAAATCTTTTTTCAAGTAATTTCGTTCATTTCAACAGAATATAATTAAAATGTTAATAGCTAATGTTAACAGCCAAATTCCACAACACATCTACATACGTGTACAAGAAAATAAATAAGAAAAAAGTTTCAAAGATTGAATAAGAAAAAAAAGTAATGTTTCAGTTTATGCTGTCTGTTATCCTGCATCCCAGTGTGCCTACTTATTATGTTACTACTTATAGTGCCTACTTGCGCCTATGCCCTTGAAGTATGTGTTCTTTTGGTGAAGAAAAAGTACACAATTTTGAGTGTGTAGAAGAAGAGTCTCATGTCTCGAGTCATGAAGTTAGTAATGTCAATGCTTGTCAATGTTCTTAGCATTTTCCAGCTGGCTGTTCATAGTGATACATAAAGTAAATGTTGATCGGCATGGTATTGTTTTGTTTTGGGTTTTAAAGGGTCTCTCATTTCACTCCATCCAGCAATGAATGTGCTTCCAGGGAGTTTTGTCCACAACGCAATCATATTGCTAACACTGTCTGACAGAGTTAACAACTCTGACAACACTTGAAACCAGTTAGATTTTACTTTTGATTGTACAGAATATTTTCCTGTAGATAAGAAAGAAAGAAAGAAATCTAATTGCATCCATGAAGGGCATGGATAGTTATTTCTAAATGATTGCAGAGTTTCTTTCATTTAAAGTGGAATACTTTTGAGAAACTCTAGACATTTTTCCAATAATTCGAACTAAAATAGTTAGCAATAATTCTGAGTAAATACTTACATAAGTATAGAATACATTTTGTCAAAAGTATTTGTTGTTGGCCATTAAATTCTGGTTTAAAATTATATAAGTAAAGCAAGCAGTTTTTTTTTATTTAAATTGATCATTTTAAAGAAGTGATTAAAACATTTAAATGCCTATAAAAATATATAAAAGCAGTTATTTTTACATGTACATGTACATTTACATTTTATGGCAGACACTTTTATTCAAAGCGACTTACAGTTGAGGAATACAACAAGTGATGTATCATAAGATGGCAATAAACTAAGTAATACAAAGGGTTAAAAATAGTAAAAGCTAGGACAGGAAGGAATAAAGGATAATAAGAGAATAGAAAAAGTGAAGGCATAGATTTTAATTTTTTTTAATGAGGAGGCAGTTTTCACGGAAGAGATGAGTTTTCAGTTGTTTCTTGAAGTTTGTCAGGGATTTGGCCACCCGAATGGAGTGTGGTGAAAGAAAACATCCTAGAGAGTGATTTTGTGCCTCTCTGTGATGGGACCCAAGCCGTCACTCCTTTACTTACAGCAGCCTTCTGGAGAGGATGTAGACAAGTAGGAGAGAGCAGAGGTAGGAGGGCTGGAAGCCAGTGCAGAGAGATGAGAAGCAATGTGACATGGGCTCTCATTTGGAAAACAAGACGTGCTGCTGCATTTTAAATCATTTGAAGATATCTGATTGCACATGTTGGAAGTCCAGCCAGAAGAGCATTAGAATAGTCCAGCCTAGAAATGACAAGGGCCTGGATGAGAAGCTGTGTTGCCTGCTCTGTTAGGAAGGGTCTGATCTTCCTGATGTTGTGTAGTGCTGTTTTTGCAATATGATCTTTAAAGGTCAGCCAATCTGATTAAATGTAATGTTTACATCTTTTTTTTTTTTTGTATTGAATTGAAGAAATAATTGACATTAATTAATCAAGGTTATATTTTTCTGCACTGTAAATGACTGTAGAGTGTTTGAAATGTTGCCGTTTGGGGGGCAGTGTGAAACTGTCTTTAGTCATCATTGGTTTTGGCATCACTATAGTAACAAGAGCAGGATGGTTGGTTCTCTAAGGAACTTGCAGTCCTACCCAGCAGCTGTCTACCTACTACTTCTTGTCTGTTACAGACATACATTAGTTCAAATCATTAACTTCAGATGACATTGCAAAGCTAAGCCAAGCCAAGCCACCCTTACCCTAGAATGAACAGTCCTTTAGAAAAATGGTCATTTCATGCCGGTTCTTAGTGGTTAAGCACAGGTTCAATTTGGAGTAAATTGTTTGTACAGTCTACCTTGTTCTAGCCAATATGTGTAGAAATAAGCTCTGTTCTCAGCCATTAGACCCACAGTCCTCTCTTCCAGGAGTCTCCTAATAGTCGGCTGCTTGAGGCAGGTGTTCTGTAAATTGCTTCTTCAAAATGATTAACGATTGGAAGTTTACTTGGGCTCTGTGTGTGGGTGTTCTGTTTGGTAGGGTCTAATCTGCTGGCATGGTGATCTATGATGGTGCCATGTCACGGCCATGGTCTTGTTGGCCTCCACATGCTTATATGTGCAGATGAACAGATTGATTAAATGTTTAGACAGACTGCAGAAAATTTGGGATGACATACTGGATGGCATAATTCCAAAATGCCAATATATGCCTGAAAACTTGTAAACTGGACCAAGCGATTCATTGATAATAAATGACTAAAATGAATGATTCGTTCACAAATTGGACGTGAATAGGGCTGAATCACTCGGTTGAATTATGCATTTGGCTGAGCTTCTCAATACAGTAGTGTATATATGACAGCAATGATGATCGTCAGTCCACCTCATCACACACTTCCAGCATTTTCTGTTTTCAAAGGCGTTAATAGCAATAGGACAGTCAGGCGACAATGACTGGAAGTACCTTTCTGCCGGTATTTCTTAGCAACCTCAAGGAAGTATATGTGCCATTTAAAGGGAAGTGCTGAAATGATGTGAATCCCCAAAAGCCGAACTGTGGCCTCTAAGGACTTCGATCTGTATTTTGATACAGTGCAAAAATTTTATCTTTGCACCTAAAGCCTAAGTACAGTGTCTGCGGACTCATCCTTGACTCCAATTAGAGTGGAACATTCTTTGTCTCTACTCATTGTAGCACATGGTATCCTGTACATGTAGGTTGGAAGTTGCAGAGCTGTGTGTGATGCTTAGCTTGTTTAAAATTTTACTAAAGATCACCCCTGCTGTTCATTTATGCTAAAGGGAAGGAAAAAGGAATTCCTCTAAGAATGCGATTTATAGGAGTCATTACAAAATTGATACATTTGAAATGTAGTCAGACAGACTTGGAAGCTATTCCAGAAAACAGATTTTGTGAAAAGATTATATTAAAGAAAAATTGGATACAAATGTAACAGTATTATGTACAACATTATCTCCATTTTGGCAGGAATATGTTTAGAAAAAACTATGTATGTTATTTATAGTGCTAAAAAAGGTGTTGAAGAGATTTTTTGTGAGTTTTTATTCTTGTAAAATTTTATCATTATAATTGTTTGTGCACAAAATACAAAACATTATAACATAGATATGTTTTTCTTTTTATTAAATTTTTAATTGTAATATATAGCTGTTCCACAGAGATCTATATGTCTTCCATATTAATATAGGGCTTTGAAATAATTCTTTATTAACCTTGCAATGTGTTGAAGTCTTATTACATTCTTTAAACTTACCATAGAGTTTCACAGCTTTTGTTATCCTTAAAATGCCTTTCTTCTTTCATAATCCTTTTCTTGCACCGTGACCTGAAGTTTGACATCATATCAAGTTTGACATTTTTCCTAGCCTTTTCTGGCCTTATTTTGAACATGTTTGTGTCAAGCCATTCAGATGTCAGCTGTACCTCAGTTCCATTCTGGGAGCTGGTTGTTTTACTTCATTAACATAACCACAGCTCGTCATTCAGACCAAAGGAGCCTGCAGCCTTTTTTACGTCATAGAGAACGTCAAACACTTTCCTTGCTAAGGATTATGGGTTCAGTTATTGACATTTCTTACTAAAGCCTGTCATGGCTGCTTGCATTGTGATTAGGGATGAAGTTCCACAATAATTTCCATTGTTCTAATTCATTTTATTCTATTCTAAGAGGGATTTTTGTTGCAGGGCATCTGTGTAGTACAGCTCTGGTGTTTTCAAGCCATTGCTAATCTTGCCTTAAAGCCAAAGTGTTCCACTAGTGGCATCAAATATAAATTGCAAAAATGTTTTCAAACAGGTTTCCCCAAACACACCCCCCATCTGCCATTAGTCAGACCATTGGATAGATATAAGACATTAAGACTTTAAAATTGGTGTGTACATTGGTAAATGTTTTTTGTTATTTATTCATGTTCTTATTTGAAGTGTAAATTGAAATTAACTTTTCACATGCAGTTCCCCAATGACTCAATTTACTCTTTGGCGTGACACAGTGTGCCCTTTCGAAATCATACTTCTATGGTCCTATGTCATAGATGCTTTCTTCTCGTTTCATTTGATAGCAGATATCCTCAAATATAATTGAGAGTGAAAGTGTAAGTGAAAGTGATGTGACGTGTAGCCAATAGAGTGTCCCATACTCGGAATTTGTGCTCTGTATTTAGCCCATCCAAATGCACACACACAGCAGTGAGTAGGGAACACACACCCGGAGCAGTGGGCAGTCATTTTTGCTGTGGCGCCTGGGGAGCAGTTGGGTGTTTGGTGCCTTGCTCAAGGGTCTCACCTCAGTCGTGGTATTGAGGGTTGAAGAGAGTGCTGTTCATTCACTCCCCCTACTTACAATCCCTGCCGGTACCAGTAATTAGGAGTAGTTTTAGCTCGCTCTCATTTCTCCTAGCCTAGAGGACATTTTCAAGTAAAAAGTGGCACAGCTTACCCCCATCTTCTCATATAGAAATTATGACTAACCCTTCCATGAAATATGAATTCTTCTCTACATTTTTGCCCACATCTTTTAGAGAGCATTTTTGTGACCTCTACTCTATTGCAAATCTTTCAGCACGTCCTTTTAAATAGGGGATGTGTTGTCTAATTTTGAAGGGCATAGCAAATTGTATTGGTTGTAGAGGACTAAGTCAGAGATTTCTCCTTTTTGTAGCAACACATTGGCCAAGCACTTGTTGTCTCTGTATTAACATGGACCTATGTCATCCAGCACACCAAAAATGAAATCATAAACTTTTATTGTTTTTCATTGGAACAATAGAATGTGTGTCTGGAGGAAACCTTGACAGCTGTCAGGTGTTTTTTTTTTATTAATTCATGTCCATTGCTATCGTCTCAGCTTTTGACACATTTGGAGCTTAAACCTTTTTTCAGTGGAGCAATTTTATGGGAAACCGCCACTGGCTTTAACCATCGTATACAATGGTACAGCAAATGTTTTACAGTATTTAATCATCAAATGTGATACTTTTTTAGTGACATTTATGCTGGAGAGGGATGTCCCTAAAATCTGAATGGTGTGGCTCGGACATGGTTTCCATCTGCAGCAGAAGCCCAGAATGTAATTTTATACATACTATATATATATATGTTTTTTTTTAACGTTAGTCTTTTTTTAAAGGTTAGTCTTAATTTAGTCTGTTCTACCATTCAAAGCACTTTGTGATCTGGTTCATGCCCTTGCTGTACATCTGAAAGCTGGAGTCTGTAGCCTGTATAACATTTGCTTTTAAGCGGTTGGCCGCCCACTGGAAAAGCATTTTCAGAATATCAGAATATATAACAGGAGAGCATCCTCTGACTAACTTACCTGACTGCTCATGACCTATCACATATGAGATATGTGGCTTAGTTTTGAGTTCAACTGTCCTCAAATTATTCTTCCAACTGCAGGCCAAAGCAACTGAAGTTCAGTAACGGGTGAATATCCTGTTGTCAGAGAGACTTTTTTGGGTGCCAAACTGCAAGAATAGATTAAAAAAGGTAGCACTATAAATCAATTAATTTTAATTCAAAGTGATTCCATGATGTGACCATTAATTAACCCATTTAATCATTGCATTGTTGTGTTAAATGAATAGTTCACCCAAAAGTGAAAAATTGCT
>JADLZN010006901.1:0-41065 GCA_018155175.1 Sinocyclocheilus anophthalmus | reverse complement strand
GGCAATAATCCAAAATAAAATGTCATAAATAAATTGCATCATGTCAGTCAGGGACACGCTGAATAGAAAGGTATCAATAGCGGTTTTTAGAAACATTCTCGGTGGGCCTGTGGCAGCTACAGAGTTTCAGCAGGAGAGTGACATTTTTATTAGGTTTTATTCATCATCTGACTCAAGAGCAGAATGTGAATTCATCAGCGTATTATATATACATATGGAAATTATTCCACTTGAGATGCTAAACCTCTTTTTTCCCCCACAGTAATGTCAAATCTGTGTTTGGTATGGTGAAAGAGGACTGGTGTGTATAGTTATGTTATTAATTCACCATTTAACATGAACTCGCTGAATTTAAAGAAGAAAAGAGAAGTTTCCAGAATGACAGATTGAGGGTACTGCTTTGAGGGGGACATGAAAAGGTGCGTCTGCGGACATCTGGTGATCCGATGACTCCGGTACCGGAGGGACTCGTCTGGCGAATTCTGTTTACAACTTGATGAGCTTTAAACTGCTCTAACGAAAACTCAAGTTTCTCCAGCACACACTCAATTCCCAATGCATTTCAAAACACAACACAAGTACCTGTTACTGAATTCAGGTCTTAACAACAACTCCATGTCAATCTACAGATTTTGATCCTCTTTAGATGTCTGTAAATGACAGAAAATCTTTGCATGACAAATGGTAGAACCACAACCACTCCCCGTTTACCACAAGACCTCATTTACACCTGAGATTAAGATCCGTCAAACAACTGTCAATCATCCACTACACTAAAAACTGCACTTAGATGGCATGTGGCTCTAAAAGAAAAAAGGGGTTCAATATCAATATTAATAAATGATTCAAATATTAATTTGGTATAAAATAAAATAATATAAAATAAAAACATAAATGTTTTTATTTATACTCATTAAAAAATATGGGGAAAAAAAAGACAGCTTCGCAAAAAACCGAAGCAGCGAGCATTAGAATGACTAAAAAAGATCATGTAAAAGACTGAGTTTAATGATGCTTAAATGCGCTGTGTCATCACAGGAATAAATTAAATTTTAAAATGCATTAAAATAGAAAAAAGTTATTTTAAAATGCAATAATATTTCACAATATTTCAGTTTTTCTGTGTTTTTATCAAATTATTCCAATTATTTTTTAAGCAAGCTGGTTTGCTGGCAACCAAAAGAACAACAACAACTAAAAAAAAACTTTAAAAACCTACTTTCACACTAAACATACAACGCAAACTCAAAAGGATACGTCCGCATCAAAATATCTAGTATGAAAACATTTATAGACTTACAATAAACCCTAAATAAATAAAATGATGACCAGACTTCTTAAACAGTAAGCAATTCAATCTTCGTTTTAAATCTGCCAAATGCATAAATGTAATAAAAAACATCCACCCATTTTATTGTTGCAAAACAAAAGTGAAATCATGCATATATAAATGCACAAGGCTTCACAGATTAACTTTAGTATGACTAAAATCAACAATTAGCAAGAGATCACGTGTAGCAACTCTCTTGAAAAAGAGAAAAACCTGCAAGGTGGAGAAACCTGTTCAAAAAGTAGACTCAGGGCCCATCTGTCTCTGCTCAGCCCACTTGATGGAAGTGTCATTAACGCACGTCCAGGAACAGTAATAAATATGGGTATACACACATGTTCAATAGTTTGTGCAAGTAGTTGGGACAACCCCATCTGTGATCTCACCGCAGATTCAATTCACCACCTGTAGTGTTGGAGGCCTCCGCCACGATGATGAAGAATAGAAGGGTATGTTTAAATCTGTTCTTTCATTGTGAGGAATCCCATAATCCCACTGGCGTGATTCAGCAGCAGGAGACGTCTGGATTCAGATGAGCGTTCCCAGATCCAGATCGGAGCTCTTGCCAGACCTGCTGATAAACAGAGGACGCTTTCACTCTTCCTCCTGCATCGTCTCCGTATGTGTAATCATCCATGTCCGTCTGTACGACAAAAAAATCACAAATGAGGTCACTTCAATAGCTTGATAGTTTTTGCATTTCAAAGCACCTCTACTTGAGTTTTAGATGAAATAATGTCACAAATGGTGTTCAGATTTGACCAAATGTCAAAAGCTGGAGTTCAATTCTGAGATTTCAATATAAACACAAACATTTGTCAACAAATTATTTTCGAAATCTCCTTGAACTGTGTTGTCTACTATAGTTTTATAGTTCTATACTCTAAGGCCCAGTTTACATCTGGTAATAAGATCCATCTCAGTTGTTCTGATCATTCAGCCAAAACTACTTGTTTACACCTGGCAGGAACATGCGTCTCAAATGCATCTCGATTGTGTCTCCTGTGGCCACTTGTGAGTGGATTTCTAGGGGAGGCTCTTTTGATTTTGTGACTTTACACATCACTTACAACAAATGTTTAAAAATAAAATAAATGTAATCACCCCATTGCTTCCAAAAATATATACCAATTGAAATTTAAATGTGAATCCTCATAATTATTATAGTCAAGTATAATGTTTAGGATGTGTGCGTTACATGAACAAATCTTGTTTTAGAACACATAACTGGAAATGTTTAAGAACCTTGTTGATTGACAGGTGAGTAAGCAGTGCTTCATTGCTGTCCAGGATATTAGAATGCATTAATGTTTACCAATTAATGTCACATTTCTTATATTTGAATGTTTTGAATCCAAATCTGATCACTAGCTGGGTGTTAAGACAAATTTCAAGATTTGATTCACAAGCTTGTGATGATTCGTTTTGATTTGATCTAATTGAGTCGATAATGACTCATACATTAGTATTGTACACTCTAAAAAGTGCTGGGTTGTTTTAACCCAACTTTGGTCAAATATGGACTAACCCAACATTCGGGTTAAATTTTTACATTACATTTTTAAACCAAAAGTTGGGTTAATCCATATTTGACCCAAAGTTGGGTTAAACAACCCAGCATTTTTTAGAGTGTATGTAGTGCTGCTTGAAAGTTTGTGAACCCTTTATAATTTTCTATATTTCTGCATAAATATAACCCGAAAAATAATTTGATTTTCATGCAAGTCCTGAAAGTTGGCAAAGAGAACCCAATCAAACAAATGAGATTAAAATATATACTTTGCCATTTATTTATTAAGAAAAATGATCTGGTGTTAAATATTTATGAGTGGCAAAAGTATGTGAATCTCTAAGATTAGCAGTTAATTTGAAGGTGAAATCAGAGTCCATCTGTTCAGAGGTGTTTTAATCAGTGAGATGACTATCAGGTGTCAGTGTGTGCCCTGTTTTATTTAAAGAACAGGGATCTATCAAAGTTTGGTCATGTTTGTGGAAGTGTATCATAGCACAAACAAAGGAGATCTCTGAGGACCTCAGAAAAAAAGAGTTGCTGTTGCTCATCAGGCTAGAAAAGGTTACAAAGCCATCTATAAAGAGTTGGACTCCACCAATCCACGGTCAGACAGATTGTGTACAAATGGAGGAAATTCAAGTCCACTGTTACCCTCCCCAGGAGTGCTCTACCAACAAAGAACACTCTAAAAGCAATACATTTAAAAGTCCACTAGGTTTCAAAGGACTGCCGGGTAACTTCTAAACAACTAAAGGCCTTTCTCACATTGGCAAATGTTAATGTTTATGAGCCCATCATCAGGAGAACACTGAACAACCATGGTGTCAATGGCAGAGTCGCAAGAAGAAAGCCACTGCTCTCCAAAAAGAACAAGACAACGACCCCAAGCACACAAGTCGTTCTTCCAAAGAATGGTTAAAGAAGAACAAATTTAATGTTTTGGAATGACGGAGTCAAATTCCGGACCTTAATCCAAATGAAACTGTGTGGTAGGACCTGAAGCAAGCAGTTCATAGGAAGAAACCCACCAACATCACAGAGTTTAAGTGGTTCTGTACTGAGCAATGCGCTAAAATTTCTACAAGCCGTTGTGCAGGACTGATCAGCAGTTACAAGAAACGTTACTTGCAGTTATTGATGCAAAAGAGGGTCACACCAGATACTGAAAACAAGCATACTTTTGCACTGCACAGAAATGAAACACTGGATAATTTTTCTCAATAAATAAACAACAAAGTTTATATTTTGTCTCCTTGTTGAGTGGATATCTGTGTCTACTTTCAGGATTTGGTGAAAACTAATTATGCTTTTGGGTCATATTATGCAGAAATCGAGAAAAGTCTAAAGGGATCACAAACTTCAAAGCAGCACTGTATATAATCTATATATCTATACATAATATATATACAGGAGTGCGAGTTTGTGAAAAAAGCAGAGGGGGGGAGATTTGAAAATTATTTTTCAAAGAAAAGGCTTTTAAAGTAACCTAAGTAGTGTAATATGTTAACAACGCACATCATAAACCGTCTTTTAAGTACCAGAGAATGTGTCATGTCACAAATGTTTTCAATCGACTGAAACGGTTAGTTATTTAAACGTGATCACAATTAATTAAAAAGTTAGGGGCGATTAATTATTTAATTTCAACTGTTATAAAAAACTAATAAAATATAGAAATTAGCACAGAACATTACAGATTACGGAGCTTTATGAAACTCCGAATCAGTTAAACCATGCGTCGCAAAATAATTCATGTTTTGAAGCGCTACAACAGATGCGTATCGAGGACTTCAAAGCGCGTAGCGAATCATTGAGTCAATCGGTGGGGGGGGGGGGGGGGGGGGGAGGCTGGGATATAGCGCAGAGGGAGGTGAAACTCCCACCCATCCCCCCCCCGACAAATCGCACCTGTATATATATATATGTGTGTGTTGTGTGGGTGTGTGTGATGTGTGTGTGTGTTTAGTGATATATTTGAGATCTCTCCAAAAAGCTATACAAAAAAAAGACTTACTAAGTGCTGCATAAACAAACATTTACCTTGCGCATAAGCAGGTTTGTATAATTAAAAAATGATGTACATACTTTAAATGACCATTATGTTCTACTCGAGTTATTAGATGGGAGGCGAGGCACTACAATTAAGTTCATTAAGTTTTGTTCACACCTCAATGAAAACAGCATAATCAATTCCTTGGATGTAAGAATCAATTATTAGTTTTTATATTTGATGAGAATTGAATTTTTTTAAAATCGAGAAATCAATATTTTCAACCTAGCCTTACTGATCACAAAATAGTTTACACTTATGACTGGATCACCCGAATGGATATTTAAAAAAAAAAAACAGGTATAAATGGGGTATTTTCCATTTGTTCCTGTTTATTAATATCATGAACCTAATGGACAATGGGCCTCATTCATGAAACACAAGCAGAATGATTTCTGTTTTGTAAAGCATGCCAAGCATTTGTTTAAAAAAAAATAAAATCAGCCATTGAATTGAATCCAATAATTTATTCAAGAATGGTTATGCAAATTATTTAGATAAAAATCTGTTTTGTGGGGTTGATATAAAATCCAATGAACTCAATTAAATTTATATATAATATATATAATATATAATATCTATTATAAGATAGAAGAACTACATAAGTCTCCTAAATTGGAAAAGAGCAATGTATGAGAACAAACTTCCGCAGGGGAGGAGACCTCTACAAGCAATCCACTCCTGTTTTTAATAGAGTGAAGCATTTTGAGATATCGCCACATAAACTCGTGAAACTGATGTATCTAAACACTAATCTGAAGTTAGATAAAGTTTTTAATAACTTTGTCAGCTAATCTCATTTAATTGATATACTCTCTAATGAGTTGGATTCTTATTGTAGTTGGAGCCATAATTCAGAAGCAGGATGTGTTTTGAGTGAAAGAGTCTCTTCTCCAGCTTGAATTACGGGCTGAGCGTTTGACAGCTTTGGGTGCAAGAGGCTCATTAGCTTCCCGCCTGACTAATAAACCCAATGCAGAACAAATGCAATATTAATGCTGCCAGTCTATTCTCTCCCTATCATTTACATACACTCCTGGAAGTGTTCGCCGCACCTCCGCAAATTATTAATGCACCGATTCTGCAGCTCTCTGTGGACACAGGACTTTAATGACTTGCTCTGTGCTTTGGTGGATTTGAACCGGGACAAACCGCGTCTCAGAAGATGATCTTCATAGAACTCTCTGCGTTTAGTTGGAGGGATTATAAAGAGAAGCTGTCGGTCTCTGCTGGAGAAATAAGAAGAGTTTATGAGCAAGTATGAGTGAGAACAGGAAGATCCACAGGCACAGAGAGCCGTGGCAACTATACTTTTGGCTGAGGCGTTATGGGATGTTCATTATTTCTACTAGTTTGTTTACTGCAGATTATTCTTGAGGCCTAAAATAAAGTCTTACATACTATTCCAAATTGTCCTCTTCCAGTCAACTAATGACTGCGACAATTTAGTTTTTTGGAAATGACCCTTAGAATAAAATTGTGCCACTGTAACATTTTCTAACACACTATTCCATTGACATTATTACACACGCATGACTGTTTAATCATTGTTTTAAAGTGCCTTACACCATGAGCACTGCATTTTTAAGCTGTTATAAACTTGACACAACTTCTGTTAGCATGTCAATGTGGGTATAAAAATGAAAGAAAAAACAATTAGAAGATTGTAAGAAGTCTTCACAATATATTTCCTCTGCTACAATATTTCAAAACCTCACCTCTGTGTTCAGTGGTCTTGTTCAACATGTGCCATTTCATGTGGCTCACGTGATTTTGTCATAATTGTGAATCACTAACTGCAGCTTTACGAACGTATATTTTGATAGAAGATTTTGATAATGAGCTGGCCTGGCTGGGCTATAACGTGCAACAGTAGTGCCAACTGTTGTTTGCTTTAGCCTACCGTTTATACCATGGTACATCCAAAGTGATTAAAAATACAGTACTGCGCAAACTGTATGGCAGATGAGTGCTTCTATTGTAAACATCTTAAATGATTACAATGGGAGTAATTTAGGCTCCGTCTAATGTAAACGGTTTAATTGCAAGTTGTGTATGGCTTTTTTGCCAAGCAAAGTCCCATCTTGGCATATAGAATTCATCTTATGTTCAGTCACATTTTTTTCCAGGATTCTTTGATTAAAATAAAGTTCAAAAGAACAACATTTACTTGAAATAGAAATATGTGTGTAACATTTTAAATGTTTTTTACTGTCACTTTTGATCAGTTTATTGTGTCCTTGCTAAATAAAAGTATTTTCAAACTTCAAACATTATTATTTTTTTAAACAATAGTTTATATAGTTAATAAAACTCACATGAAATACTGGATTGTGAAAGAAAAGTAAACTACATTAGTACATTTTTGTATATTTTTGACATGTAAAACATTTCTAGGTTAAATTTCCAGCCAAAACAGGACATGATATACACTGATACCATCAAATACAATTTATATACTGCACCATAAGTTTTTCATCACACCAAACAGAACACATAGTCTATTTGTTTCAGCATTATATATATAAAAAATATATATAAAAGAGGTGTTCTGCCCTTGAGGCTGAGGCCGTTTTGTGGCCCCTAAGTAGCCCAGCTCTAGCTGTTTTTGAAAGCCTCCTAAATCATTACAGTAGTTCAGTGCCATCTAATCAGTCAGCCAGATCCCAGGATTCTGATATAATAATATTAATAAAAAATACAATCTTCTTCATATTCCAAGGATCTTTTTTGTCTTTTGCCCAAGGACTCAAATAATTACCAAGGGGCTACAGCAGACAGCCATCTCGCATATCAGCTCTGATTGTAAATATTTAATTACAGGAAGACGCGTAGAGTGCTTTAGGCTAACTCATGAAGTGACAGGCCCAGTGAGGCCACACCATCAATAAAAGCTGAAATTTGTATTATAAACGCACAGTGATGTGGCGCAAGGGACCGTGGGCTTGACAGACTCTGGAGGTCCAGCTAATACTGTAAAACATGATTAACACTGTATCCGCAAATAAATCATGGGAAGCAAAATTTTTTCGCATGAGATAGAAATGCATTGTTTTTTTAAAAGGGGTCATAGATGCCATTTCCAAAGTATGATTATTTAGGGTCTTATGAAAATTATGTACATAGTTTTTGGTTCAACTCTCAAGGTAGGTAAAAAAAAACTTTTACCCTGTCAAAAACAGATATTTTCAAATCAAGCCATTTTTGTAGCATTTTCCTTTAAATGTTAATGAGCTCTGCTGACCCCGCCCCTCTCTTCCGAGCTGCTCTCAGAGAGACTGTTTACTTTAGCCGCATTCATCGTGAAACTTGCTAATTAGCACATTATTAGGAAAAGGCGATTTGCAAAGATTCATTAAAAACATTATACTCACTTCTTCTGTAAATGAGGCTGGATCATGAATGATTCGCGCGAAAAGAAATTATGTAGCTCGGATGGGGGGGTGCATTCCCTTCAGAAACAGTGTAATCCACTGCGAGTTCAGCGGCTTAGATGTCGGGAGTAAATGACGACTGCTATGTTCATTATTACATCTAACAACAGAACACCTCCATCGCTTAGGAGTCATTCTTGTCTACATCTGCTCCAGCGGTGAAACAATGGCGGTCTGATGACAGCTCACTCAGGGCAGGTAAGACACCAGTCCAGTCTGTGCTGAACGCTACTGTCAATCAAACTACCGTGGGAGGGGCCTGTCTGTGTGACATCACACAGACAAGCATCTGAGATCGGCTCGATTTGAGAAAGGGGAAAACATTTAACCAGATAAAAAAAACACTGGGTGGATTTTTATAATTATAGCGTGGTTGTGTACACACACACACTGCCAACACACATTTCAGTTCAAACTACTTGTAAAAGTGCATGTAGCATCCTATGACCCCTTTAAGTAGAGCATCTTTGTATGCGTATTTATTTACACATTTATTTACTGATTAATTTATCAAGAATTTATCAAGTCCTTTGTCAGATTGTGGTTTAACATATTTAAATATAGTGAAATCAAAATAAAACCAAACCAGCTTGTACGGCCCTAATTACACTTAAAAATACCATGGTTATATTGAAGTACTTTTCGTAAAGGCTATTATAAAAGTTACATTGTTCTTTTTAAATGCTTCCCACTTCCTTGTGTTTGAGACATGTTAATAATCGTTTCTGAAACATCAATAACCCCATTATTCGTGAGCAGTCGAATATCCTTTGAAAAGCCCTGCTGAACCAAATAAGAGGACATTTTGTATTCTACTGCTCTCATCCAAACTGTATGTATAATTAAAAGCTCCTGCAAGCAGGTCTTGGTGTCTCTCATTAATCAATTAAAACCAAATTAGTGTCTGTACTTAATGAATCCCTGCCATGGAAATGTGGTAGGTGTTGAAAAATATAATAAATAAGAATGGGTAAAGTAATAGAAGAAGTGAGAGGTGAGAAGAAAAGAAAGGTAAAAATTAGATGCAGAGTGTCTGTCTACTGATGTGTCTGAAAGAGAGAGATTCCAATTATATTCTGTTTTATTTCCATTATTTTGTAAGTGGTGCTTGCTAGGGCACAATAAATGGTGACACATTAAAAAGGGATCAGAATATCATAGAAATCTTGGAGTATGCTCTTTCCAATAAGCAAACATTCAGGCTATGTTCACATTAATATGGCATCTTTATATTATATATAATATATCTATATATATATAGATAAGATATCATATAAAAACATACATACATAGATAATATATTTATTAGCTCATATTTCTTTTTTTCTCTTTTTTATGTTTGTATTAAACTCTACTTTCAGGCACTTCGTGCGTGCCGTTGAAGTATTGTAATTGTCATAAAATCATGCCAATAACGCTTGTACCTGAGATAAAGTGAAAAATAAGCAGAAAGGACCAGACACATTTCGTTATTTCTTTTGATTCAAAAGTGAATCAAATAAAACAGTATGTTTTATTCAGCACATCTGTCCTCTTCCACAGATCCTTGTCTTACCCTCTCCCATCTCTTTCTCTCTCTGTGCTGAGATATCACTTATATTGAAGGCCAGATGAGACCATGAAGCAGTCTGAGAAACAGCCAATGGTGTTTGGTGTATCACAGGAAATTAGCTGTGCAGGAGTTTTGTCCCACAGCAGATCAGAGAAAGACAGGAAAGAACATGCATGATTGACAGACAAACAAGAATGAAAGAAAGTCTGCTGTCTATCCTATTCCTGTTTGACCACCTCACCTCCTCTTTCGCTTTCTGTAACAAATGCACTGTGCCTGCATCACCTCTCTCACTGAATAATTAGCATTTTCATACCTCAGAAATATAACGGATGGCAATTTCAGGTAAAGGTCACAATAAAATCAACCTGCTGTATCTCCACATATCAGTGTCTTCCAGGATAAATGCCCCTCGCTCTGCTGCCTGCAGCCATTGCATTCGGGGTCTATGCTAACCAGGCAAACCTTAACCCCTTGGTTGCTGCACTTCAGTCATTTCTGGGTCTGTTTAGGTTGGGATGTTGTTGGAGAAGGTAGCTGACTATGAAGACAGTAGATAAGGGCAGCACACTTGGTTCTGGAAAAGAAACATGGTTTCAGGAGCTGGTGAGTGATTGAGATCAAGTACCAGCGCTACATTACACTGTGGATGTGTGTGTGTGAATGGTATTCAGTCTTCAGTCTCTGAGTGACAGCTGCTGTGCAGAAAGACAAGCCAGAGCTGATGCTGTTAGAGTTATGACACTGAGAAATAGCAGTGGATTGCTGTTGAGAAATTAGAAATACTTTCATGAAATATTTGCAGTATTTGAAAGAACTACAAATATATTGCAAATTTTCATGCTGCATTATTTTATATATATATAGATATATATGATATATATCTATATTTATACATACAACATAAAAAAATGAAGATTTATTTTAAAAAAAACTTTCAATATTTAAAAAAAAACTTTCAAATACTGCAGATATTTCACACAAATATGTCTCATTTCTCAACAGCACACAACAATGAATTGAGAATACACAATGAAGAGTTAAATTATGAGAAATATTATAAAGATCCACCATTCCTGAACAGTCCAGCAAAGTGTATAATTGTTCACTGGCAAAACGTCCACAATAATATAAGGAAATATAAACGCATTATTTATGTATTTGTGTATTTATCTTGGTTGCAAAAATTTAGTGTGGCTACTTAAGATTGCTGTCAATGGAGAAAGATGCTTTGTGGCTGCAGTATTGTGTAGTTACAGCATCCACCAGCAGGGGTGACCTGACATACAGGTATGCAAACCAGTCAAACCTTGACCCCCTTGGACCAATTGACCCTTGACCCAAGCCATGCCGCTCTAAGCCACAAATCATCGCTCAAGCAGTGAAAAAATACACCGTGGAGCAAAGAGGAAACTGACAACATGCCGACAGAAAAGAAAGAGGAGTTTACTTTTGGTATGAAACAAAGTCTCTGCTTTCAATTTTTGTCATTTTTTTAAGAAATTCAAAAAATAAATACAATTTTGTGGCTCTTTAATGCATCGTGACAGATCACTGCAGCGCCTCAGTTCAAGCGGCACATGAACCAATCATCTCTTCCTCTTTACTAGTTAAAGCACAAAATAAACATGAATGAACATCAGCAGTTATTTTATTTAAAACGTGAAAACACATCATTACACACCATTTTTCAAGTTTAAGTCCATCGGAGTTAATCTACTCTCCTGTCTAATTTGTTTACTAAATGAAAAAACGAATACAAAACGTATTCAGTGTTATGATTGGTCAAATCGCCTGTCATTTATGCTCCCTGCGAAAGGTCAATTAGAGACAATGTCTAGACTGCTTTTGCCCTCATTTCATGTTAATTGCAACTGTACCACTTATCCTATTTCAATGAGCTCTTCTTAATGCATTGCCGGTCCCTTTGAGACTGTATGACATCTATAAGGGTTGAAGCAGATTGTTTGTAGGCTACATCAAAAATGCTGCTTAGACTGGAAATAAAAGAAAGGCTTTCATTTAAATTGCCTTTCCGCTCCTTGTCTCTCCGTCTGTTTGTCTCTCAATGGGTGAAACACTAACTTTTGAAAAGCAGGTCTTTGGTGCACAGTAATTGTTCGGACTGGTTAGCTGTATGAAAAGAAGCGATCAGTTTTGTATCTTTGATTTGGTGGCAGCCGCGGCATTACTCGGTCATTTGCGCTCATCTTCGAAATGACAATAGAGGAAATTGGTGAACAGATTGATGTCAACAGGGGACACATTTTTTAAAATAAAACAACAAACCACAAGAAGATGTGCCAAATCAATTCAGAAATATTGCTTCATTTCATTCTCTCGCTTGTCATCACACCTTGTTTTTATGACTGATTTACATGACTCTTGCATCATTGATGCACGGCGGGCACGCACTGAATGCGAAGCCGATAATAATCGAGCCAATGGCCTGTGAATGACAATAGCAAAAGATGGACTGTGATCAGAGAGATGTTCCCTGTTTGTTATGGAATACGTGTGCCATAGGCTGATTTTCAAACAGCATACTGCAGGCTCCATCTGCCAGAGAGACAAAAGGACTGGCACCATTTTCGTTCTCCAGTCGGGCTGTTAACTTGTCACGGGCAAAGCTGTCTCACAGAAACAAGAGGACGAAGGGGGAGAAAAAACAGCATCCAGCAGTGTTAAAAGCAATTACAGGTGGAGGAGATCTCAGAAAAGGGCATCTGAGATGATAATAGTTCAGTTTATGCTACATTTGACGTGCGCGTGTGGGATTGCGTGTTAATTTAAAGCTTTCTGATGGCTTGTTCTTCTAGCAGGGTTCACGGTGTTTAGATGATGTTCCCACGCTAAGTGCTTGCATATTAATGTCGGGTATAAAAGTGCAGGAGAATTGAAGAAGATGTAGAGGCCTTGTGTAGAGGAAGCTATGGAAAAATGCTAAATCCTTCAGGTGGGTGAGAAATTAGCTGATATCTTGAATGTATTCATTACATTTTAGCTTATGGAGTTGTGTGTGTTTTCATTACGGATGTGTGGGAGAATATAAGTGCGTTTATGTGCATTCAACAGAAGGCCTGAAACTACTCCGCTTGAACACATCCAGCTTCACCAGCACAATTGCAAGTGTCATTGCGTTCCAAAATGTGTTAGAACAGGTACATCAAGTACACATAGCCTTCTCAGCATCAGTGTTATTGAGTAAACGGTCTTCTTGTTCAGTCAGTTCTTGCTTTCGTCAACTACTGTCATGACAGAACAACAGGTTTCATCTGGGTTATTGGCACAGACATTTGAAGGTAACTCTGTCGCCACCTTGGGGATAGTCACCAGCCCATTACATTACAGGAATATTTAATATAGTGCTACAGGGATGACATATTTTTGTAGGCCAATAAAACAAGCAAAGTGTGTCGTTTTAGCAGGTCCAGTCCGTTGTCTTTAAGTCGATGGAGTAATGGAGTAATGATGCTGAAATCAGCTTGGCATCACAGTAATAAATTAGCCTACATTTTAAAATATATTAAAATAACCAGTAATTTTAAAGTGTAATGATATTTTAGATCTGACATTTTTGCTCAAATAAATGGCAGGACGATGAGCTTAAGAGACTTCTTTCAAAATATTTAAAATATTTACTGACTCCAAACTTTTAAACGGTAGTGCATGTATGTACAACAGCTCTGCGGAAAAAAAAGTATAAGTCAAATATTCTGCAGATGCATATTTGTGCAGACCCTGATTCCTGAGGAGAGAAAGACAGAGATAAAAAGTGAAGAAAAGAGAAATAAAGTCAGAAAGAGAGAGTGAGGTGTGAGAGATCTGGCTGTTGTTCAAGAAATAGTACAGTATAGGAGTGTTGACTCATTTACATCAGAACAAAACAGACAGCAGCTTGACAGCAAGAAAGGGACATCTGCACTCATATGTAGACTGATATTTCCCTCTGCGAGCACATACTTCAGTCAGACAGAAATGAGGTTATGTTTTCATGTGCCTCGGTGGGGGTGGAGGAGTTTTCATCCAACAGAAGTGTGATTATGTCACTGAAACTTCTGATATTACTTTTGCTTATCGAGTTCTGTTTCATATGAGCGCTTAAATGAGCTGTTATACCCCTTTCCTTGATCAAAGTTTGACTCACCACAAACTCAACATGAAGTTTGATCAAACCTCAGGAGTACAGAAACATACAAACCCGATTCCAAAAAAGTTGGGACACTGTACAAATTGTGAATAAAAAAAATTGTGAATGCAATGATGTGGAAGTTTCAAAATTTCAATATTTTATTCAGAATACAACATAGATGAAATATCAAATGTTTATTTTTTAACTGAGGAAATCATTTTAATGGAAAAATAAGTTGATTTTAAATTTCATGGCATCAACACATCTCAAAAAAGTTGGGACAAGGCCATGTTTACCACTGTGTGGCGTCCCCTCTTCTTTTTATAACAGTCTGCAAACGTCTGGGGACTGAGGAGACAAGTTGCTCAAGTTTAGGAATAGGAATGTTGTCCCATTCTTGTCTAATACAGGCTTCTAGTTGCTCAACTGTCTTAGGTCTTCTTTGTCGCATCTTCCTCTATATGATGCGCCAAATGTTTCTATGGGTGAAAGATCTGGACTGAAAGCTGGCCATTTCAGTACCCGGATCCTACTACGCAGCCATGATGTTGTAATTGACGCAGTATGTGTTCTGGCATTGTCATGTTGGAAAATGCAAAGTCTTCCCTGAAAGAGAAGACGTCTGGATGGAAGCATATGTTGCTCTAGAACTTGGATATACCTTTCAGCATTGATGGTGCCTTTCCAGATGTGTAGCTGGCCATGCCACACGCACTCATGCAACCCCATACCGTCAGAGATGCAGGCTTCTGAACTGAGAGCTGATAACATCTTGGGTTGTGCTTGTCCTCTTTTGTCCGGATGACATGGAGTCCCAGTTTTCCAAAAATAACTTAATTTTGATTCGTCTGACCACAGAACGTTTTTTTTACTTTGCCACAGTCCATTTTAAATGATCCTTGGTCCAGAGAAAACTCCTGCGCTTCTGGATCATGTTTAGATATGGCTTCTTTTTTGACCTATAGCGTTTTAGCCAGCAACGGCGAATGGCACAGTGGATTGTGTTCACCGACAATGTTTTCTGGAAGTATTCCTGAGCCCATGTTGTGATTTCCATTAAAGTAGCATTCCTGTATGTGATGCAGTGGGCTAAGGGCCCGAAGATCACGGGCATCCAGTATGTTTTTACGGCCTTGACCCTTACGCACAGAGACTGTTCCAGATTCTCTGAATCTTTGGATGATCTTATGCACTGTAGATGATGATAACTTCAAACTCTTTGCAATTTTTCTCTGAGAAACTCCTTTCTGAAATTGCTCCACTATTTTTCGCCGCAGCATTGGGGGAATTGGTGATCCTCTGCCCATCTTGACTTCTGAGAGACACTGCCACTCTGAGAGGCTCTTTTTATACCCAATCATGTTGCCAATTTACCTAATAACTTGCAAATTGGTCCTCCAGCTGTTCCTTATATGTACATTTAACTTTTCCGGCCTGTACCTGTCCCAACTTTTTTGGAATGTGTAGCTCTCATGAAATCCAAAATGAGCCAATATTTGGCATGACATTTCAAAATGTCTCACTTTCAACATTTGATATGTTATCTATATTCTATTGTGAATAAAATATAAGTTTATGAGATTTGTAAATGATTCCATTCCTTTTTTACTCACAATTTGTACAGTGTCCCAACTTTTTTGGAATTGGGTTTGTACATTCACCATCTCCTCTCCCTCTTTTTAATAAGGCAAATAAACCACAGAACACAATCAATCAAGCAATCAAACATAAAATAAAGAATAAAACATCCACCCATTGTAGCTTTTTTAAAGCAACTCAGGTACTATGGAACTGATGAGTATTACCATACTGACTCCCCTCATCCATCATGGCTGTCTCATCCAATCAGAGAGCAGGATCTCAAATTGATCTGCCCTATAAACCTTTAGAAATGTCACTTTCTCTCTTGGTGTTTTACTTTTACTCAGGGCTCTATTAGTCTGCTAAATTACGCATCAGTTTTGCATTGCCAGAGGTTACCAATACCAGCGCATAATAGGTATTCAAAGGAAAAGTGAGGAGCAAATGAAGAATGCTAAGCTTACTTTACATGGTTGATTCCAGCTTATTAGCTTCTCCAAACTTGGAAGATCAGATGGAAGGCCAGCTGATAGATAGATCTCATTTCAACCTGTAAAATATTGAAAAAGACAGTTAGAGGTGGTAGACCACCTTGGAAAACTGACAAAACAGCTACAAATGACTAAAAAAATGTAAGTTACAAAAAAGGGGGGAAAGGAGCAGTAACAAGAACAGGAAAAATATCAGGGCTTATCAAACGTTTTAATGACAAATACACCATATATAATTACATTTTTACATATAAAGACCCATTTATATATTGTAAAGATAGTATAAAATGTGATTATTAATACTGTTGATTAAACTTACAGTATATAATTGGCTTACAAAAAACAAAGGAATAATTACAGGAACAGGAAAAAAAATATATCAGGGGCTATTAAAATCTTTTGATGATGAGGACCACCATATGTAATGATATTTTTACATATTTAGTGCCATTTATATTTTGTAAAAATTATATAAAAATGTTATTATTAATACTTATGATTTAAAAATGTATATAACTGGTTTATTAAAAAACATAATATTTTCAAATATGATGACATTTTACATAGTATAGAAATGTGATTATTAAAAAAAGTATACAATTGGTTTATTAAAAATCAAAGGATTAGTTACTAGTTACAGGAAAATAAAAATAAAAGGTCAAACAAAAAAACAGGCATTAATAAATGACAAGGACCAAAATAGTTTAGACCGACGTAAAAATGGTTTTAAAAAGTTTTTTTTTTTTTTACTTTTCCCTTTCAGCCCCCAGTTTGAAAACCACTGCATTATAAAATGTTTGGCATGTATTCCCTTCAAAGGTTTGTGTGTTTCTGCATTAAAACTGGGCATGCATGTGTTTCATTCAGCTTAATTTTTTGGGTATGCATCTCCACCTGCATGCTGCGCTTTATGATTGATAAACATCAGCCATTTAACATAAACACCAGCTCATTTGATTTGTGTTGCCTCTGGCGACCTATGCAACAGATCGATTGTATGTATGTGACTTCAAAAGTATGAACACCCCCTCATAAAACTGACACGTTAGTTTGATGTGTGACACCTCTGTCATCTTCGCTGACTGATGTCTTTCATCACACACACAGCTCTGATATCCACATCCTGTTTTCATATTGAACCTGTCTTAACAGATCCCTTTGATGGATGATGCCAAATAAAACGGATAGAGTTCAGCACAGGCTCACTTTGCGAGTTAGATTCATCCCTACTCTAATTAAGCCGAAGGAAATATTAAACGCAGCTCTTTTGACTTGACGGAGAGTAAACAGCTTGTGTTTGTTAATAGCGGCTTGTTAAAATTCTGCATGGGAGGATTAACGCAACTTCAACAAAACGCTGCTGGACGACAAGTTGTTAGCACTCCACGCGCCACATGCAGCTTCACAGGCCCATCGTTTTTTATTTATTTTACTAATATGTCGTCAATATGCAGAGACACACGGCATTTGAGCAATCTGTAAAGCCGTCGGATAATCCCCCGAATCATCTGTACCAAATACCGTCACCTACCGCAGCTGCATGTGTTTACGGCATTGGCAACACGCTAAGGCAAGAGAGGAATGTAAATGTATATTTTCAGCCAGAGCATGGATGGATTTGCATGAACTAATCTGTTTTTTTTTTCATACACACATATTGAACAAATCTGATTGTGTTCAATCCCTGATGTGACTGTTTTGGTCATTGCCACTTAGAAGAAAGTTAAAAGTCCAAATCATTGCCCACATGCCTTTGATTACAAACTGCTTGCTTAGAGTATAAATGTCCAAATCAATCATTTGTTGGCTTGACGGACAGTCATTGCACTAACCAAGAGGTCTGAGAAACACACAAGCTCAGAGTCTTCAAAAGCTCTTTAAAGTTTAATGTGCACTTTTGCCAAAGCTACTGATTTCAGCTTGTCATTTTGTTTCTAAAGACAGAGCTAGACAGAAACGGACTCTTGTGTAATGGCTCGGTCTCTTTTCCCACCATTTGAAAGCAGCTGTCATGATCTATTTACATTTCAAACTGACCGATAGCTGTCTTATTACAGAGTAATCAGGTCATAGGTTGCTTTACTTTGAACTAAGCTGACAGAAATCTAAAAATTGATCTTGACTGAACTATTTGAGTAATGAGTTGGGAAACATGTTTAGTAAAACATTTTACAAAATGTATTTATTTATTTAAATAAGTTTAGAAAAAAAAATATGGATTAATAAAATCCAAATGGTATTTTATTTATTTATTTAAATTAATACTTTTATTAAGGATGCATTAAATTGATCAAAATTCCTTTTTTAGCTTTCTATTCATCAAAGAATCCTGAAAAAAATCAAAGTTTTCAAGCAGCACAACTATTTTTAACATATGATAAGATAACAAGAAATATGTTTTGAGCAGCAAATCAGCCTATAAGAATGATTTCTAAAGGATCATGTGATACTGAAGACTGGAGTAATGATGCTGGAAATTCAGCTTTGCATCACAGGAATAAATTACATTTTAAAATATATTCAATAGAAAGCAGTTATTTTAAATTGCAAAAATATTTTACAATATTGTTGTTTTACTGCATTCTTTGATTAAATAAATGCAGCCTTGGTGAGCACAAAAGTTCAAAAACATCATATATTGTGTACAGTATATATAATATCTTATGATGGTATTATGAATCTGCACTTGTGACCACAAACTCATCATCTAAGTTTGCAGGAGCTTACTGGTTTGACTCTGACAGTCATGACGCAGCACACCTGTCTATGACACATGGTGTCGGTGCGAGCCCTCGGTTCACAAACTGGCTGAGAAGAGTCTTAGGCTGTCATCTATGTCATCTGAGCGGCACTGGGTCAAACATGATGCTCCTGTGATGGGAGACAGAAGGATCAGTGTAAATCTCAGAATCACGATTACCTAAAACTCAGGACTGAAGAGACATACTCAAATCTGTTGACTTTCATCTACTGTGAAAAGCTCACTGCTTGTGTCCCGTCTCTCTGTGTGTGTGTTGATCGACAGGTGCGTGCTTGGCAGGGTCAGGAGGTTGAGGCGGTCCAGGTGTGGGTTCAGCGATGCATGTGCTCCTGTGAGAGTTCATGCTCAGCATTTCCGAGGATACCAAGGCTAAAACACTACTCCGGACTTTGCTTTGCTGTTTGTTGACTGTTTACAATATATATATATTTTTTTTTTCTTCAACATCAAACTCTCCCCACAATCCCCTTGATGTTTTCCATTCCTCACAATCCTCTTATCTGCGAAGAAACATTTTAAAATGGAAGACATTAGAAAACCACAGACGATTACAGAATCAATTAAATAAGAGGAGCATTTTTAATTAGCAGTAGGTATGTTTATGTGCACTAATTTGTCAATCAAAATTAATCCAATCTGCATATGAAACCTAAACATTGGTATATCTTTTCGAAAGCTTTTAAAGGGGTCATGTGATGTTGCTGAAAAGAACATTATTTGGTGTAAGGAAATGTGTTTATGCGGTTTAAGATTAAAAAAAAACATTATTTTCCACATAAATGTACATTATTGTTGCTCCTCTATGCCTCGCCTTTTTGAAACGCATCGATTTTTACAAAGCTCATCGGTCTGAAAAAGCGAGGTGTGCTCTGATTGGCCAGCTATCCAGTGCATTGTGATTGGCCGAATTCCTCAAGCGTGTGACGGAAATGTTACGTCCCTTAACATATTGTGTTGCCTGCGGCAACCACATGTGACGACCCCGGTCTGGACTCCGCTTTGTCCACGGTGAAAGCAGATCCAGCGATCCACAGCTCAAAGTTGTAGTATTTCCTCAGCGACCAGCACGGATCAGCTCTAGGCATGACGAAGCGGATGTTGTCCTCTTTTGGGAGACCAAACAAAGTAGTTTCGCTTTCACAACGAAACACAGCATCTTCACGACATGGCGGCGGCAGAAACAATACTACAGCGAGAATAAAAGTTACGCCTTCTTTCTTTGCGTGAACATTTGGGCGGCGTTATGCAAATCTTCCCACATCGTGACATAGACATGTGGGGGCGTGTTAGAACGAGTTGTTTTAGGTAGGCGTGGTTGACTCTTAACTTTTATAAAGAATATCTCTTTGGATTTGAGACTTTAGTCTTTGCAACTTTACAGATCTTCTTTATGCACCAAGAGCTTGTAACACTCCAAAGAGAAAGGAAAAATTGAAATCGCATCATATGACCCCTTTAAAATATTATATAGTAAATAATCAGTCATCCACTACTCAGTTCATAAGACATAAGATGTAAATGAATATACACATATTTGTATGACGTAAAATGTATGCAAACATATAGTATGCATCACAGCACTGCACGTGTGCAAGGCATATTTGATTTCCGTTTGAGAAAATAGTCAGATTCAAGGGTTTACATGCTTTTTTCCTGTTGATCAAATTTTTTTCAAGTCTACACCAGACCTTTCAATCCGGCTAAAATTTAATTTGAATCAAGCTCAATTGTATCAATGAAGGATTTTTTTGTCCAACTGAGCAATCAATCCTATTAAAAATTACTATTTGGGTGCATGGAAACATTGAAGGGATAGTTCAGAATATGAGTGACCAAACAGTTGATGGTACTCATGGACTTTTCCATACTACGGAAGTCAATGGCTACCGTTGGTGACCCACATTCTTCAAAATACCTTATTTTGTACTCAACAGAAGAAAGAAAATCATACAGGTTTGGAAAGACATACAAGTGAATTTTTCATTTTTGGATAAACTGTACTTTGACTAGTGTTTGGGAGAAAACATTATGTAATCAGATTTTTTTTCAATTAATGCAAGTAAATTGCAAGTTATTTTTCTATTTATTTAATTTATTTTAAAACATATGAAACTGAATACATCTACCCTGTTTATGTTAAGAAAAACATAATTATTTTTAGAAATGTAATTATGAAAACATTGTAGGAGTTGTAGTATGTATGTGTTTCAGCCCACCTAGATATTTATGCTTATTTATGAAATAATATTTTTATATATGTATTCTTTATTTTGTAAAAAATTTACATTGGGTGATATTTCCTGTGATTATACTGTGAGTAAATAAATTTATGCTGCATTAAAAAGCACCATGGTATGGACTATAGCCTATATGCAGTCAATACCTAGGGGATAACACACAACAAAAAAAAAAAAAAGAAAAAAATATTATTTTCAGTGTAAAAAATGCCTGCAAGTCTAGCAAAGTGCTTCTGCTCTAGAGGACATAAAGTCTGTAGCGTCTGGACCAACGCAAAAACACAATATATATTTTGTTAGCTAGATTTCACAAATACTTTGTAAAACCCCAGGACGCCGAACAAGACCCTGGTTTCATGGTAACCCGATACATTTACAACCTTGTGGAATGCGAGCCGACTACTTAGCTGCATTCTCCAGAAACAAAGGGACACAAATGCACAGGAGAAATTGACTTTTCTACTAATTAATTCATAGGAAAACCTTCTTTGAATGAACACCCATTGTCTTCAGGCCATTGTGTATATTATTGCTGTGGTGTATTTAATCTGTTGTATTATAGACAATTTTATTCATGCTTACGATACCTATGCAACATATTGATGTTCTAAGAATCGGTACTAATTTGTGCCTCAACACTCCAGCGAATTACATATGCAAAATACCATGCTTACAGACAAAGAGTCATAAAAATCCCCAGTATTTCCAACCTCCCGCTTGGAAATTCAACCTTTCTCATTGGACAAGCCCATCCTGAAAGGCGTGAATCTTCTCAGACCTTAAAGGCCCCACATCAGTGACACGCCTCTGTCGGTGGTTAAGTGAGATGCTAAGATGAAGATGTGAGAAACGCTTCAGGATACCAAAGCATCTGTGCTAGGCCTTTTCTTCGGCCTAGTCCTTTCAATTCATCAAGTGACTCTGACTCAAACTAGCTCTTTCTCATCAACCAACATCAGCAAGATCTTGGGGCCGTAAGATTGCATCAGGAATCTTTTTCAGACATACGCAAGTATCAAACTTAGTCGGATTAATTGATGCATTAAGTATCAGTTACACCTTTTTACAAGGTTTGTTTGAACTAAGAATCTGACGTTTTCCCTCAGGTTTTAGATCTGCTGAATATGCAAAATGGTTCCATAAATGTCATTCCTTATGTCTCTTTCTTTAGTGCTAAACTTTAACCCTTACCTATACCAACTGTATGTGTGTGTGTACGTGTATGTTAGACCAGTTTAAGTGTTCATGTAGTATGTTAGACTAGTTTAAGTGTTTATGTAGTTAATAAAACCTTACTTGTATCACACTTGACGTGTTCATTGTTTACTCATAACCGGAGTCAATAATCATGCAGATTTACGTTACAAACTTATAGAATTGTACAGTAAAAAAGTTATTTCCCTTAACCAGGAAATTGAAGTTCTTAGAATTGATAGACAGTTGACACTGAGAGGTCAAGTAAATACTTACAGGGGATCTAAATATCTGGAATAGTTAATTATAACTAGTTATGGTTAATTATTCATATTTCCCATGAGTTGATTAGCTACAAGTCTGAGAGACTGAAAATAAGAAAAGGTAATGCAAACCGTAACACATTGTTTTCAATAAAAATACAACATAATTAGTTACTTTTTATAAAGAGTAACGCCATATTTCATTGCATTACTTTTAAAAGTAACGTTCCCCACACTTAATTAGTGAACCTAAAACTCCCATACCCATCAGCACTGTGACAAACTCTGTGAGGCACCTAAAAACGAGACCTTGCCAGAGTTGATCATATTCTTTAGTGCATTGTATGACTGACATTTTCCTTGAAGCTCCTCGTCACAGTATTTTTTTTTATTTTTTTCCCTTCAGGTGCGAGACTCTCTTTAGGTTGGAGGGGTATTAAAATCCTTGACACAACCCGAAGAGGAGAGAGGGGGCAGAGTGGAAGGAGAAAAGAGCCCCTCATTTGTGAAACGTCACAGACATGAGACTGAGAAAGATCAGGAAGGGCCCTTTGGGCAGATTAAAAATGCATGATCTCTTCTGAAGCAGAGAAACAGAAGAGAAACCGAATGCGGTTGTGGAGAACGCTGACTCTTCGGCTGAAATGGAGCGTGCCTTTCATCAGTTCTAATGAAGACCCAGAGGGAGAAAGAGAGAGACTTAAGGGTTTGGGACATTCCTACATATCAACAGAGAGCTGTTGAGCTGAAGCAATCATCAAGTATTTGAGTCCAGTGCTGTGCTGGCTTCCCGTCTGTCTCCATCGCTTCCTGAGCTCAACATTTTTCACTTAGCTTATAACAATGCATTCGGAGGACGCCTTATACACGGAATGTATATGTGATGCTGCCTTACAATATATTATATTTTACAATAAAGCATAATTTAGCTGCTTAATGCCTAAAAATGTTGTCTTTGTACATTAGCGTTTATAAGTTTGTGCTTAGTAAGATTTTTTAAATTTTTTCAAAAGTCACATGATCCTTCAGTAATCACTCTACAATTCTGATTTGGCGTTCAAGAAACATTTCGTATTATTATCAATGTTGAAAACAGCTGTGCTGCTTAATCATTTCGTATAAACTGTGATAGGCAAGGCAAGGCAAGGCAAGTTTATTTATATAGCACATTTCATATACAATGGTAATTCAAAGTGCTTTACATAAAAGAAAATAAAAAAATAATCACAACATTAAAACAAGGAATTTAATTTAAAAAACTTTGAAAATGATTAAAAATTTGATTTATGAGGTTTAAAATGAATTTAAAACGGGTTAAGGAAGAAAAATGATTATACATACATAAAATATAGTACAATCAGTTCGGACGTTGTACAGTGCTCATTCAATAAATGCACAGGTAAACAGATGAGTTTTGAGTCTGCATTAAATGTGACTAATGTTTTAGCACATATGATCTCTTCTGGAAGCTGATTCCAACTGCGGGCGGCCACAACTAAACTAAAAAGCAGAATCCCCTTGTTTGTGTGAACCCTTGGTATTTCTAACGACTCGATCTGAGTGGTCTGTTTGGTTTATAATCAGTGAACATATCTGCAATGTATTTAGGTCCTAGGCCGTTGAGTGATTTATAAACGAGTAAAAGTATTTTAAAATCAATCTTAAATGTAACTGGAAGCCAGTGTAAGGGCCTGAGGATTGGTGTGATATGCTCAGATTTTCTGGTCTAGTCAGAATCCTGGCAGCAGCATTCTGGATGAGCTGCAGCTGTCTAATGTCTTCTTGGGAAGGCCGGTGAGGAGACCATTACAATAGTCCACCCGGCTGGTGATAAAGGCATGAACAAGTTTCTCCAAGTCTTGACTGGAAACAAAACATCTAATTCTTGCAATGTTTTTTGAGATGATAGTATGCTGATTTAAGTACTGCTTTGACATGACTACTGATATATATATTCGTTTATAGGGCGGTCTGCCCCGATAGTGACACTATTATCTTAAGATTCCTGACTTGAGTTTTAGTTGTTAGACCTCTAGAGTCAAGGTATGCATTCACCTTTAGAACTTCATCTTTGTTTCCAAATGCAAGGAGATGTTCAGTTTGTTCCTTGTTTAAACTGAGAACGGAAGAAAGTTCTCGCACATCCAACTGTTAATTTCATCAATGCATTGGCAGAGGGAGTCAATGGGGCTGTAGTCATTTGGAGACAAGGCTAGGTAAATCTGGGTATCATCAGCATAGCTGTGATAGGAAATCTGGTTCAGATTCTTTAACAAATAGAAAGGTTTAGAAGGTATATAAATAATTTGTAACATTATAAATGTATTTAATGTCTCTTTTGGTCAATTTACTGCTTTCTTGTTGAATAAAACAAATTTTCAAAAAAATAAAATAAAATCACAGGCTGCATGAAATATTTCCATCTGCTCAGGTTTATCAAAATGATGTGAGATCATAATCAGCCGCTTACCTCACCTCATCTAATGGCTTTCATCTCATTCTTCCCATCAGCGATGATGAGGACTGAGACTCATGCTTTAGTCTTTCCATTAGGAACGGCTGGCCAAACATGTCTGCTCTCAAACATCCTCCAAAAGAATGTAAAGTTGAAAACTGTGGATAAAAAAAGTGTCAAGAGCAACTCAAGAGGAACTGAACTTCCTTTATTGCCCACTGAACATTTACTAAATGATTCAGAATTTTAAAAAGCGTGCAATTCTGGTTCTATATATTTTGAACATGGTAAACTATTTGAATTAGTGTATGTCATACTCTGTTATAAAACTCTAAATGATATTTAGTTTTCAATGCAAACATATGAACTCAAAAACGAATGCTTGCTGACTGACATTGATGCCAGTTGCTACAGTATTTAATGTGACTAAATGAAATTGATAACATACAGTATCTAAATGACTGACGTATGGATCTTATGCCATCAACTAAAAAATAAATTTAAACTTGTGTTTTTTTTTACAATATATATTCTGCCCTCACTATATGCATGTTAGCACATCATCTTACCAGACAGCTCAATGAACTTCAAAAACAAAGAAACATTTATGTTTGGAATTGTCTTAATTACTATCTTATTGTATATACAACTGGAAATAAAAAGGAAATTGAAATTATACACTGTATGCAATGACATAATGGCCTTTTTAAACAAGTATGTGCCATATGTAGCATATTAGGTGTTATCATGGCTGATGTTTTGAATGTACAGAAACAGCCTCCAAACACAGGGATGTTTGATTGACTCTTCTCTAATAACTATGGACTATAACTACCAACATTATGCTGTTTAACCTTCATCCTTCACTGACGTTTTGTAACAAATCTTTCCCTTGTGGTTCAAAATGGCCCGAAGCCCTAAACGTATACTTTTTTTGTCCAGAAAGCTTACCTTGATCCATCTTTATAATTTTTTTACTTAATATTATTGTAGTTGTTTTTATGATTTTTTGGTGACTTTTATTTAATTTAATTTTCATTTACCTTGTTTACCTTAATCATGCATGTTATAATGTGTCTCTATATGTGTGTGTGTACCATGTATGTGTTTGTGTGTGTGTGTGTGTGTGTGTAGGAGGGGGGTATGTGAGTGTTTTGTGCCTTAGGAATATTCTGTAGTCTCAGCTCTTCGTTTGGATATAAATGTTGTCTGGATTGTGTCAGATTCTGTATTTTTAAAAATATGTTTTTTCGACATTCCATTCATTCCTATGGTCGGGTCAGAATGACCCACGAGGGAAGGATTTGTAAAAAAAAATTATGTATTACGGCCACATAGATCCTCAAATCCACTCAAATTTTTATTTGTGTGTGTGTTCCAAATTCAAGTGGAACAAAAGTCAAAGTATTTTTAACAAAAAAAAAAATCCGGGTCAAAATGACCCAAGAGAAGGATGTAGATTAAACAGGAAGGCGCAGATAGTTCAAGAGGAATAACTGAGTACAGATCTCCCGTGTCGTTTGTTTAATTGTCTGCCTTTATTACTCTGCAACTGCTCACATTTTTCCAGTAGAAAAACAATCAGGCAGCCAAGAGCGAAGACAGCAGTCCCTTCTGTGACAACCTCTTCCATTCCTCCACTGAGACACAGACATGTGGGAGAAGAAGAAGAGCAGAATAATAAACCAGTGGACACCCGCCTGTCACAAAAAGCCATCACACAAACAGGAGCCGGGCGCCTCTGTTTTGGATCAGCAGGCGAGTCAAAGAGCACGCGTCCCCTGAGAGACACTCAAACCCCCCCGTCGCAGCACCCACACAGTCTAAAAGAGCCACACAGGCTCTTAGAGAAGAGATAGAAGCGCACCAATCATAAAATAATAACACAGTAAACGGCTTTATTACATTTTGTCAAGCGCATTTAATGTTTGACCTTTAGCAGTTAGTGATGTGTTTCTTGAAATCTAATAACACAGGAAGGAAACGACTTTACACAGCCTACACAGAGTAGATTCAGCAGCCGCCACAAGTTTGTGAATTAGTGCATGATCTCTTGGTGTCCCAAACCATTATAACCGCCCACATTTTCAGAGATCATTTAGTTAGGATTATTTTGTTTAGCTGTGAAGGAAAAACGGCAACAACAAAACAAATTAGTTCATCCACAAATGCAAATTGTCATCATTTACTCAACATCGTGTCATTCCAAACCTGTATGAATTTCTATCTTCTGCGGAACACAAAAGAAGATATTCTGAAAAAGTTGAGGTCAAAACCAAATTGGATCCCAATGACTTTTATTCTATAGGCCAAAAAAAAAAAAATTTCAAAATATTACTAAATTTTATACATTAATTTTGTTTTTAAAAACATAAGTCAAATTATTAAAAAAAACAAATTACAAAAAATATTATTATATTAGATTTATATATAGTATTCTGTCAAAGCTTGGAATGATTAAGAGTATTTTTTTTACCTTAAGATTATTTGTCATTTCCTAAGAAGTCTCTTAGGTTTACCACAGCGCATGATTTTTATCAGAAATACAGTAAAACTGCAATATTATGAAAAAATAATACAATGTAAAACAACTCTTTTCATTTCAGTATATTTTCTATATGGAATATAGTAAATATAATTAAGTGTTTTGATAGCAAGCAGGAATTTTCAGCAGACATTGTTCACTCAGTGTCACATGATCCTTCAGAAATAATTCATTATTTCATGTTTTATGCTGAGAATACATGCAGTATATACAAACAATTTTTATTCTAGAATTATATATATATATATATATTATATTAATATATATATATATATGCCTTATATTAAAGGAGACTGCAAATTAATAGAATGTAACATGAGTTATCTGCATGTAGGCCTGCACTGTAGGAGAAAACGGAGTTTTTGGCTTGTGATCGGCTCCTGCGCTGTTATCTCACTACTGGAGGACTTTTCAGGCTTCGGATTGGCAACTGGCTGTTCCGGTTGAGTAGATCGCCCACCTGTTGTTTGGCATGCTATGACGTACTTCATAGCAGCGTTGCTGTTTTCATTGGACGGAGATTTTTAAATGGGTCATATGATGCCTTTTTAAAGATCATTATTTTGTGTCTTTGGTTGTGTAACAGATATGTTGACATGCTTTAATGTTCAAAAAACACATTATTTTTCAAATACGGTACATTATTGTAGGTCCTCTATGCCCCGCCTCTCTCAAACGCTTTTTTTCTACAAAGTCCCTCTTCCCGACAAGCGCAGTCTGCTCTGATTTGCCACCTGACCCAATGCATTGTGATTGGCCGAACAACGCAAACACTCGTCGGAAATGTAACGCCCCTTAACATAATCGCGAACTTCATCTTTCAAAATAATGTAAAGACAGAGCCTGAAAGGGGAACTGAGTCGCGTGACAGACACAGTGATGAGGCTGGTATGTGTGTGCAGTACACAAGCCATGGTTACGACAGCTGACTCCACTGTGATGTGACCCCCTCTCCCTCTCTCTCTCTCTATCTCTCTCTTGCTCGCTCGCTCGTGCACACACACACACACGATGCGCAAACTTCCGCATTTGAACAGTCAATAGCAAATACTTAAACTAATAACAAAACAGTAGCTGATTCAGAAGCACCAGATTGTCATAGCAAAACGGTTCACAAAACAGTCATCCATAAAATGCACTGCTGTTCTGTTGTAAGTAATCTTAAAGATTTCTAAATGCATCTACTTTCGGAAGGCCAAATAAAGTGCTTTTGCTTTCGCCTAGAAACACACAGCGTCTCCCTGACATGGCTGCTTCAACACTAACTGCGGTTACTGAAACCACGCCTTCTTTCTTTGTGTGAACATTTGGGCGGCATTATGCAAATCTTCCCACATAGTGAGGTAGATATGTGGGGGCGTGTTAGAACGAGCCGTTTTAGGGGGGCGTGGCAGAGTCTTAACTTTGATAAAGAATATCTCTTTGGTTTTGAGACTTTAGTCTTTGCAACTTCAGGGATCTTATCTATGCACAATCAGCTTGTAACACTCCAAAGAGAAAGGAAAACTTGAAATCGCATCATATGACCCCTTTAAAAACAGAAGGAGGAAGAACTCCGTTTATAAAAATACCCGTGTACGTGTGGATATGGCCTAACACTGGAGGGGAAAGAACGTCTTGTCATTTTATCCTGTCATACCTGTTTAGGATGTGGCGTCAGGTTGAAGATGTTGTGGGCCATCTGCTGCACTCTCAGGCTCGAATGCGTCTAACAGCGGCTGGTATAACAACAGCTGAGCACAGGCAGAAAGTGAATCAGTGAAATGGTGAGATCTTTAGCATCTGAGTGACAGGTCTGGATTAAGTTCTCTGAGGCAGCCATCTGAGGGAATGAACCGGAGACCGCCTCACAGCCCCTGAGAGAAGAAAAAAACGGTGAGCTGTTGCTGCAGGCTGATGAACGCTGGACTTTAACCCTCTTTAGCTTACAGTAGACAGAAGGCTGACATATCCCATTACAGTTCAGACTCACTCGATCCTCTTTCTCACCGTCTCCTGACTGCAATTAACCCTTTCAATTACAGACTCAAATTTAGCCTCTTGATGTTTTGCCATTGTCTAGAGTACACAAAAGTACACATATACAATTATTAAACATACAAAAAGTAATAAGAATTGTTTATAAATCAGTTGTCAGCAAAAGAGAAGCTTATCAAAAGACGGTTATACTTCTTCTTTGGAATTTTTTGGTATATTCCGCACCTGACGGTTATCCTTACGGTTTTTTTTGCAAAATTTAAAAGCTATGGTTAACGCACTCGCTCTGTGGTTGACAGTAAATAACTAAGTAATTACTTATAAATAAATAAAAAATTATTATGCAATGTATGTTGTCCTTATAAAATAATAATAAAATAAATAATAATAATAATAAAATATAATAATTTATGCACTTCTCCGTTTGGTGTCTGCCTGTTTTAAAATAAAAAATAGCCGACATAAATAAATAAATAAAGGATGGCGGTATGAAAACTACAATTGTAAAACAACTATTGTTTTCTATTTCAGTATATTTTAAAATATAATTTATTCTTTTGATGGCAAAGCTGCATTTTCTACATTTTCAAATGTCACTGGTCATTGCGGTGTGGTATGTTTAAGCCCTGAGTGAGCGTGTGTGTGTGTGTGTATGTAGGTATGTAATATATATAATTTACCAATTTAAATCCCCATACTGTAGATGCACATATAACATCTCTGGATTACAGATTATTATTATTAAAGAGTAACTCAAATCCACCGTCAGAGGAGACACTGGAGCCCTGATGACTAGACCAGCGTGAATTTCTATGCGGTTCCAGACTGGTTTAATGTAGATGGTGAAGCTGGTTGACCAAGCTGCTTAAGCTTGTTAAGAAGCGCACAACATATACAGGAATCTGGAAGGACAAAGTGTGATTGTTCTGAGCTGCTAAGGGTCAGGTAACAAGACCAGGTAACGGGTCCATCTTTGCGATGATGTCAGTGAGTTGAGCTGGGAGAACATCACCGCAGAAATCTCGATGAGGGGTGACAGTCGAGACGTGTACGCCTGACCTTGGCTCTTGTAAAGGGGGAAGAACAAACAAAACAAAGGAGTCTTTTGTTGAGGTCTAATTAGCTAAGCTGAGGAAGGCCCTCGTCTGCACAGCTCTCACATATTCCACCTCATTTTCTGTGGGAAAATATTTTATTGATTTTTGGAGAAGTAACAGAAAGGCAGCCGGGATGGGAGCGCGCTCGGCGTGGGATTATCAGCAGTCGGGGGTCTGCTTGCGAGATGGCCCCCCTCCTCGCCGCCTGGGGAGATCTGCCAATTTGAGACCTTGATCCCTTGCCCATCATAGTCGACTTCTCTACCACCCTGGTTTGGTTTGACGTTCAGCCATGCCAAATCAGTTTTTTCTGCTCAGCAGAGGGTGAAGGCACAAGGCTTTCTATTAAAAAGTAATCAATACGAAAACTCCCTCATTGTTTGCGCTGGCAGACTGGCAAACAAATAAACAGATGATAATGCTTCGACAGTCGAAGAAGTGCTCATTTGTTCATTATAAAATAGCTAAAATCCATGTGCCGGGAGCCAAATATTTGGCCACTTTTCATGCGGTTTACAAACTGAGATAATCCCTCACGCTCTTGTTTACTGCTAAACGATCGCTGGGCATACATTGCACAAAGCCGCCTCTTTCTTTGCGTCATCTGATGTAAAGTGCAGGCTGATTTTTAATCAGGACTATTTCATGTGTGTCGGTGCTGGAATCAGAAAGCTGTCGTGTTGGTTTTGTCTCTCGGTAATCACTTGTTTTCTCAATGACAAACGACAGGCCACGCTGTGCCAACTGCCACCATATTCCCCAGGAGACCACAGGAAAAAATGGCCGAATGGCCTCTCGTTCCCCCTCTCTCTCTCGGAAGTATTCAGCACTAAATTACATTGCCGACCTGCAAGTGCCAACTTCTCCACTGAAATGATTATTTCTACCTCACAGAAGATTGCTTTAGTAATTATACGTATCATAATTAAATTTCATCAAATCCTGTGAGAGCTCAAATCTCATTCACCCAGGTTTAGAGTTTTAGCTCTTGCGTTTAAAGGACAGGGACTCTTCATACACCATTATGCATTTAGCTTTGTGATTATTCCCTGTGACACGTGAGTAACAGAGCTTTAAGGCTGATTTAAACTTGACATAATCTTCAGTTCAAAAGTTGTTAAGTTGGTTCGTTTTATTTGTGCGAAACAGTTCGAATTGTGACAGTGAATCGATTCAAAGCTTTGATTCAATGATTAATTTGATTCAAATAAATGTTCACTGATGTTACTGCAAAGGAATCTTTCGTAAATTAAAATGTTTTATTAAAAATATATGAGTAGGTGAAAGTTTACTTTTTACTTATTACTTTGTATTAAATAATTAAATCATTACTCCATGTGTTCATTTACTTAAAAACCTCCCTTCATTCTAATGAAGATTTTTATTATTCTGAAAAAAATGTATATCTGGCTGAAATAATAGTTTCCCTGATGAAAATAACTAATAAATAACAGTAATTTATTTTAAGCCAATTCAGGGCAAATACTGTACATAAATGCCAATATACAGTATATAACGGATTAAAAATCATCATCACAAAATAAACCCGAACAGGGTGCAAAATGAATTCTGAATGGAATGAATTAATGAATTCTGAATGGAATGAATTAATGAATTCTGAATGAATGAAGGAAGGAAGGAAGAAAGGAAGGAAGGAAGGAACGAACGCACGCACGCGCACACACACACACACACATACAGATTTGTCTCTATTTTATCATTCTATTTTATAAAAGTTGGATCTCAAAATCATAGTCAATGATGGAAAGGGTTCAAATATGCAAAAGATGCAGGAAAACCAAAGAATGTGCAGGAGCTAGAGGATTTTTCTGAAGAACAGCAGGCAGTTGAACTGCTCAGGACAAACAAGGGACTCCTGAACAACTATCAAAAAACATAAAAACAGCCGTGGATCATCCAGGAAATTACACATAGTATTAAGATTTAAGGGTATGCAAACTTTTGAATGGGGTCATTTTTATAAATTATGTTATTATTTTGTCTTGTGGAGTATATGTAAACATCTGTTATGTGAAATTGTGAAAAGCTTATTCAGGACAGTACTAGATAAAAATAACATGCAATTTTCAATATCTCTCTTATTTAGTTTCAATTATTAACATTTTGCACATTCTGCAGTGTACACTTATGAGCACAACTGTGTATATATATAGTAGTATTGTGGTATTGGCGCACACATGAAAACAGTCTGAACATAAGATAAAATGAAAATTCAGGGAAGAGATTAAAAGGCATAGATCGGAAATCCCTCCTCCGACAGTCAAATCATACGTTGGGTGATGCTTATAATATGTATATACTTTATAAATGTATACATATAGGCCTATAGGTATCACCCAGCCTTTTACTGCTCTTATTGATAACACGCGGCACCACACGTCGCCGCGCACTGTCCCCGTGACACGACACACACCCGAGGTCGAAGACGTTAAAACCTGCGTTGTTGAGGGGAGAGGGCGCGACGAGCCGACCACATTATCCACTGGACAACTGGGATATCGTTCGATCAGTGAACAGCTACACACATGAATCTGGTAATCCACCGACCCTAACAAAGATAAATGGGATTTGGCTGGGGATTAAAAATCTGGGCTTATTTTATTCCAGAGGTGTACGTTTGTACCGCAATCACTTACGCCACAGCAACACTTATAAATGGTGAGGGGGTGAGGAAAACAAACAAACAAACAAACAGGAAGTGAAGGTCAGAGTGGCTGCCCTGTTTCTCTAGCAGCCCTGGGTACCAAAACAGACTACACTCTCAGTCATGTGCATTCTGGGATGGATAATTACGGAGTCGCAGTCTGATGATTAAAGTCATGATGAGGTTTCAGGCAGGAGGCAACAAACTCAGGAGCGAAGTGGCCTATACGGTAAATACACTGACACAATTATATACTCCAATTGCATGATACTGCACAAATACAAATATACAATAATAGATACACTGCACACAATCACAGCCGACCAACAGTGGGACCACGCGCAAAGCCGACATTTTATTTATTTATTTGTGCACACTCCGACAAACGCATTGTCAACTTGAGAACTTTATCCCCCCCCCTCTGAGCATGAAACTGCATTTATGTGTCCACCCACAACCCCCGTGCACATTTGTCTCTATATATTTGTGACAAGATGGGTGAAACTGTCCCATCTTGATTTTGTACCCCATTTTAGGTGTCCTATGTATAAAATTTATTGTTGCAATATCTTTACATCATTTATTATCTTTCTTAACTCTTAAAGGGTTAACCTCACTTCACATCACTTTTATTTTACAGAATCTGTCATCAAGAATCAAGGACGAAGACAGATTTTAAAGGACTTTTTTCTCATCATGTTAAGTATTATATTCCATTCATTTCTAATTTTTTTAATTGCTTGATATATTCAAATATCTCGTCTCTTTCAGATTTCAGACCTCAAACCCACAAGTAAAGAAACATAAAAAGGCAAGCATATTTTAAAAGGTTTTGTTTCTCATCAGAATACAAGCTGATTCCACTAAACTCAGATATACTGAGTTTTATTTCGCTTACAACCCAGACAGCACTGGCTTAATGCAAGGAATATTATACACATATGTGTCGCCACATGGAGATGAAAACCCTGAGGCATTTTAGATAAACTTCTCATTGTAAAAGTTATTGGAAGGCACACAAGTTACAGCAGATGTTTCCATAAGCTGATGGTTTGTGTGTCTTTGATTTGAATTGTGCATGTAACAGCATAGGAGATCAATTAAATTGAAACCAACTTTGAAAGTTTGGAAACTGTTTAAAAAGCTCTGAAGTTTTATAAGAAGGTTTATAAGACAGACAGACAGACAGACAGACAGACAGACGAGATAGATAGATAGACCATTCAGAAAAAAAAAAAAAAATAATAGATGGATAGAAAAAAGGAAGGATGAACAGACAGACAAATGGATGAAGGGACAGGGAGATGGATAGATTGATGGAAGTCAAGTCACCTTTATAGCGCTTTTAACAATACAGATTGTGTCAAAGCAACTGAACAGCATTAATTAGGAAAATAGTGTGTCAATAATGCAAAGTGACAATAGTAAACTAATGTTTCAGTTAAAGGCAGTCCATCATTGAATTCAATGATGTCATCATCCAGCTCAGGTCAGTTTAAATAGTCTCTGTGCAATTAAGTCAACGATATTGCTGGAAATGAAGTGTCCCCAACTAAGCAAGCCAGAGGCGACAACGGCAAGGAACCAAAACTCTATCGGTGACAGAATGGAGAAAAAACCTTGGGAGAAACCAGGCTCAGTCGGGGGCCAGTTCTCCTCTGGCCAGACAAAACCAGCAGTTCAATTCCAGGCTGCAGCAAAGTCACATTGTGCAGAGGACTCAACAGGCTCCTGTGTTCTTGTCCCGGTGGCCGTCTAGGAGAAAAGGTCTTTACAGGGGATCTGTCTCTAGGGCTCATCTAGTTGTCATGGTCTCCGCTGTCTTTCAGGGCTGTAGAGGTCCTTTCTAGGTGTTGATCCACGATCTGGTCTGAATATGTACTGGTTCCGGGTGACTGCATTGACCATCTGATCTGGATACAGACTAATATTAGAGTAGATGCCATTCTTCTAACGATGTAGCAAGTACATCGGGTGTTATGAGAAGTGTTCCCGGTTCCGGTTGACCTAATTAATACAGCCTAAAAATCCTTTAAAGGATTTGAATATTAGAAATGAGTGTGTTATGTGTAAGCCAGGTTAAAAAGATGGATCTTTAATCTAGATTTAAACTGAAGAGTGTGTCTGCCTCCCGAACAATGTTAGGGAGGTTATTCCAGAGTTTGGGCTCTAAATAGGAGAAGGATCTGCCGCCCGCAGTTGATTTTGATATTCTAGGTATTATCAAATGGCCAGAGTTTTGAGAACGCAGCGGACGTGGAGGACTATAATGTAACAAGAGCTTGTTCAAATACTGAGGTGCTAAACCATTCAGGACTTTATAAGTAATAAGCAAGATTTTAAAATCTATAAGATGTTTAATAGGTAGCCAGTGCAGTGCTGACAGAACCGGGCTAATATGGTCATACTTCCTGGTTCTAGTTAGAACTCTAGCTGCTGCATTTTGGACCAGCGGGAGTTTGTTTATTAAGCGTGCAGAACAACCATCCAATAAAGCTTTACAATAATCTAACCTTGAAGTCATGAACACATGGATTAACATTTCTGCATTTGACATTGAGAGAATAGGTCGTAATTTAGATATATTTTTGAGATGGAAAAAAGCAGTTTTACAAATGCTAGAAACGTGCACTGTAAAAAGTAATTAGTTGAACTTACTTGGAAAACCTGTGGAAACTGATTGCCTCAAATTTCTCAAGCAAATTAGTTTATCATTTTGAGTTAATAAAACTTACTGTAACTTCGTATAGGTAACTCGTGTATATGTATAGGTTACCAGAAAACTTTAGTGTTGCTAACTCAATTTGACAAGTTCATCCAACTTAGAGATGCAAGTTAAGCTTAGTGCACATAACTCAAACAAAACAGCTCTCTTAACAAGTCTGCTTTGTTCACATTACTAGACAAATGTGTGGAAACTGATTGCCTTAAATTTCTCAAGTAAGCTGTACTCAAAACTTAAAGTTGTTAATACAAAGACAGAAAACAGATTGTTAGCACAACAATAGGGCATTTATTTGTTTAAAACAATGTTACTTCAAGTCATTACTTTTTAGGCATGCTATCAAATCAACAATTTAACAATGTAAGAAAAATTGCACATACTGCAATCAGGAAATAAATAGAAAAAACAAATAAGCATCAACATCCCTTTTATGACACCTTCTAAATCTAGATTTACCATTTTCTAAAATTACCTTTTTCTAAATCAATAATGATCAATCATGAACAATTACATTGAAAAATGCTCCATCATGACATCTTTCTACATTCTAGGTTCAGCCATTGAATGAAATCAAAGGTGTCCTTCAGTACTGGAGGATACTATAATTTCATAGCATAAATCCAAGTCCAAAGAGCAGGCATATCTTGGGGAGGATTTTCCAGATCATCCAATACAATTGTACCTTCCAAAATGATTGCAGTAGACATGGCATTAAATGCAGTGAGTTAGGTATGGCTCTAGAGTCCTCAGCTCAGGGATCACGTTCAATAGGCCGACTGACATCTCTTCTTCATCATAGTCCAAGAAACAAGAATACAATATGACAAAAAATAATTACATTTTAAGAGTACATATTCAGGTTAAACATTTGCAAACAAATTAATATCTGTGTATTATGTTTAGATATAAAGGCCTTTTCAAACTGAGCACAGCAGTGGATCCCAGATAAAAATAAAAAGACATTCAAGCTGTTGTACAAAAAGACAAGACAAACTGAACAGTATGCCAGCTATACAATAATCTATTCTGAAACTGCTGCTTTGACATTTGAAAAGTGTAAAAAAAAACAAAAAAAAACAACAACAGCATTTTGGTTCAATACTGACATATACAGTATATTCTCTTTTGTGTGATTTCTAAAGACTGACCAGAAAACCATGATCAAGAGAGCATCCTCATAGGCCATGTCTTAAACGAGTTGTTTTCACGTCTCTATCACTCATATATTAGACTCTTTGTTTTTGTTCTCTTGCTTATCTGATTTCTTTATTTCTTTCAAACCTCCTTTTTATTTTTATATTTCTTTCACTTACTTACCCCTTTATTCTTTTTTGTCCTTCCTTTCTGACTTCTTTCCTCTTTGTGTTGTTTCCTTTACTCTTCCTTCATCTAAATTGTCAGACTCCTTGTTACCTAATTTCTATTTTCTTTCTTCACATTATTTTTCTTACTCTTATTTAAAAAGGGTTCACCCAAAAATGAAAATTATGTCATTAATTACTCTCTCATGTCGTTCCAAACCAGTAAGACCTTCATTCATCTTCGGAACACAAATGAAGATATTTTTGATGAATTCTGCGACTGCTGGAAACAAGGACACAGTGCATGCGTGTTCTACGTCGGAACGCCGGTTCCTGCGTCAGCAGCATCACACGCATGCGTCGTGGTACTCTCGTGAATGATGTACTTACTTTCTTTCTGGGTCTTGAACGTGGTAGTTGTGTTGCTGTCTATGCAGAAAGCTATTGGATTTCATCAGAAATATCTTAAATTGTGTTCCGAAAATGAACAAAGGTCTTATAGGTTTGGCACAACATGAGGGTGTGTAAATGATGACAGGATTTTCATTTTTGAGTGAACTAACCCTTTAAGTATTTTTTCTCTTCTTTCCAACTCTGTTCTTTTATTATACATTCCCTTTCCTTTTTTCCTTAGAAGTTTTTTTTTTCACTTTCTTTATTCCTTTCCATCTTATATTGTTTCTGTGTCCTGATTTTTTTCTTGCCAGGTCTCAAGAATTGTCTGCATTACACTAAATAACCAGAATATAACAGACAGAATTACTTACAAAACATGTCTTGTAAAATCAGTAAGGTCCTTTTCAAGGAAGAGTTGAAGGCCGTGGAGAACTGCTGTTCATAGCCCATTGATGTCAGATGTCTGTACAACTATTAAAAAAACTCATATTTAATATCACTCAAAAGCACAAGCATTCAGCATAACATAATAAATATCTACTTATTCTGTGCAGGGTTTCACAAAACTGCAAAGTATGATTTTTCATTAAGCACACCTATATGAATAAGCATATACTATGTGGAAACATGGAATTGGAGAATTTTCATATTCCATAGCTTCCATATTTTAATAAGTTTTTCAGCAGTTGAGCTCTCTTTTCACTCAATAAACAAGTAGAACTTCCACTTCATGAGTTTAAGTCCCCAAAAAAGAGCACATAGAATATGACAAGAAAATGGTTATAATTAGTGCTGGGCATTGACGCACATTTAAAAACTATTTTAAATTAAGTTTCTACTCGAAATAATTTTCTGAAATATAAACATTTAAACAGTGGTTGTGATGATAACTTGTTTTCATGACATTTGTTCAAACATTAAATGCTGAAAAACGGATTACATAAGACATGATAAATTTCATTAAGTTGTACTGTATCGCTCAACACTGTATGATGCTTACTCAACATTTATTCCTGTTATAACTAGTAGTAAAGAGGAAGATGACATTTGTAATCTAGCTTGTAAGCCACTGGCTAGCTACGCTAACTGACGGTTACAGTAATGCTTGTCAGTAAAAACTAATAAAATCTGTCTTTTCTTTTCCTCAAAAATGATAGCACACACTGTGACAATATAGTTTATAAGTAGGTCACCAAAAACTGACCTAATCTTGCGGCCACATTTCAAACACGATCTGACTCTGAAGTTCAGTTCGTTGTCTTCTTCTGGTGATGTTTTGTTTAAACCAACCTTCCGCCACCTATTGGTGCACTTCCGCCACCTACTGGTTTAGAGTTATTGGGGCACATAGTGGGATTTAATCCAACAAACTAGATGCTCTTAAGTACTGTTTACTAAAGTTGTTTAGTTTAACTATTGCATCCACCTGAAAGTTCACATAACACAGTTATGTTTACTCGCTTTTCTTAAGTAGATTCAATGATTACTTTTTACAGTGTGGCTTTCTAAGGAAAGTTTGCTATCAAATAGCACACCTAGGTTCCTAACTGATGACGAAGAATTGACAGAGCAGCCATCAAGTCTTAGAGGGTGTTCTAGGTTATTATATGCAGAGTTTTTAGGTCCTATAATAAACACCTCTGTTTTTTCAGAATTTAGCAACAAGAAATTACTCGTCATCCAGTTTTTATATCGACTATGCATTCCGCTAGTTTTTCAAATTGGAATGTTTCGCCGGGCAGCGAAGAAATATAGAACTGAGTATCATCAACATAACAGTGAAAACTAACACCATGTTTCCTGATAATATCTCCCAAGGGTAACATGTAAAGCGTGAAGAGTAACGGCCCTAGTACTGAGCCTTGAGGTACTCCATACTGCACTTGTGATCGATGTGATACCTCTTCACTCACTGCTACGAATTGATGGCAGTCATATAAGTACGATTTGAACCATGCTAATGCACTTCCATTAATGCCAACAAAGTTTTCTAGTCTATTCAAAAAAATGTTGTGGTCAATAGTGTCGAACGCAGCGCTAAGATCCAATAGCACTAATAGAGAGATACAACCACAATCAGATGATAAGAGCAGGTCATTTGTAACTCTAATCAGAGCAGTCTCAGTACTATGATACAGTCTAAATCCTGACTGGAAATCCTCACAGATACCATTTCTCTCTAACAAACCATTTTCTAGGGTTTTCTGGCAAACAAACGACTAGCTGAATGAAAGACCAGGGAAGGTGGGCTGAATGGAACAACGATGGATGGCTGAAGGGGACAGATGGATGGATGGAACAAAGGACAGATGGATGGATGGAACAAAGGACAGATGGATGGATGGAACAAAGGACAGATGGATGGATGGAACAAAGGACAGATGGATGGATGGAACAAACGATGGATGGATGGATGGATGGATGGATGATGGAACAAACGACGGATGGATGAAGAGACAGAGAGATGAATGGATGGACGATGGATGAAGGTAGAGAGAGATGGATGGATGGGAAAAATGACGGATGAAGGGACAGATGGATGGATGAATGGACAGAGAGATGGAAGGATAGATGTATGGATGGAACAAACAATGGATGGGTGAACGGAAAGTGAGATGGATGGATCAATGAATAGAACTATTCCTCTTCCTGTCATTCGTGAAACTTGAAATGAACGGAAATGGAACACAGTGCCACGACCGTAGCAAAAAAACGCTGATTGACAGGCGATCTGACTAATCAGAACGCAGATATTATGTGCCGCCGCTGCTATCCGCCATCTTGCCCTACGGCTACGGCCGGTGTTCTGACGATTTGTGCTACCCTGTCAGATTTTGCTACCGCCCATTAAAACAGATGGTAGCATAATTCGATAGAGAAAAGTGCTACCTATCAGATTTTGCTTCCAGCATGATATAAGGTGTGAGGCTTTAATAACATGTACACCTACCCCAACCCTAAACCCACCAGAATAGGATTAAATACAGGGTTAGTAGAATAAGATGATAGGTTAGCATTATTGTCAGAAACCGGCAATGTATGCATGGGTGAAGCGTTAAGTTCAAACACTGAGGTGAAAGAATAAAATAAGTTAACCTAGGCCTGGGCCAAGTTAATACCTATTATCGCGGTTAACGCATTAATTGTTTAACGCAGCACAACGCTATTGAGTCGCCGCCCGCTTGTGTTGCACAACTATTATTGTTATTATGAAAGTCCGTTATTCACTGGCTCTGAATACACATACAGACAAACCATGGGTCACTGGCTTGGGATGGATGTCATCACACATCTCAACCAGTGAGAGCATTTGGGGTGGGCCTAAGAATCCAGCAGTGTCCACATGAAGCGCTCACGACTTCATAA
>JADLZN010006899.1:0-83268 GCA_018155175.1 Sinocyclocheilus anophthalmus | reverse complement strand
AAAGTTCTATTTATAGCAAATGTAAAAGCCCTTTCACACAAAAAGTGTAATGAATAAACCTCAGGCTGAAGGAAAAGTAAATTCACATCTGTGCAGTAGAATGCAGGAGAAGAAACACTCTTCAGCAATTAAAAAAACGATGAAGCACAATTGTTAGTTTCTCTAAAGTCATTTTTTCTTATTAGTATGGTTGAACTGGATCATCAAAGGTCAACAGCAAAGACATTGGTTAATAAAATGGGATTAGATACATTTGTTATTTAACATATTTAATTATTGCAGTTTTGCATCATATTCTGAGTTTGCATTTCAATGTTTTTATTCATTTTGAGGAATACTTAATCTGTTTTTGTGCAGGTGAGATGAATAAATGTTCACATTTAGTCTAGAACTACATTAACATCATGTTCACACAGTGCACACAACTCCTCTGCACTCCTGATTTCTCCCAATATGGGGACAGGAGACTTGTCAGTCAATAAATGGGGGAAAACAACGTAACTGCTGTTACTTTTTTGAAAAAGTAACTCAGATATTTTTTGTAAGTTAAAAAGTAATGCATTACTTTACTATTTGGAAAAAAGTAACTTGATTACGTAACTTGTGTTATTTGTAATGCGTTACCCCCAACACTGGTTTTGTTAGTCTTTTCATTTGTTAATAAACTCAGTTTGCGCGTGGATCCACCTCATCTCGCCTTTGCTCAGCTCCTAGCATTGCAGAATCAATGATACTGGTCTTAATAGTAAAAAGATGCCTTTAAACACACATTTATATAATATGCGATTAATCGTGATTAATTACATAAAAATGTGTGATTGTTTTTTTTTTAATCGATTGACAGGACTAATTTTAACCTTTTATAGATGTTTGTTGGTAGTATTAGTTAAATTTACTGCTGAATATGCATTTCAATTTAATTTCTAATTTTATAAGTCCCCCCAGAAAGAGATCGGGACGGCCCCCACCCCCTTGGCCCCCTTCAAATTTTCAGTTTGATAATCTCGCCCTCAAATGAAGCTAATTGAACAGCCCTGAATTAAGGTTAGGGTTAGGGCTTAGCTAGTTTCCAGGTTTAAGATAAATCTGTTAATTTTATTTTCATTTAAAGACTATCTTTTCTCACTTCAACTGTACTTAATTTAATAATAATCTCATTTTATACTTGGTTTTATAATCCTAGACGTGTTAGGCCCTGGTATCATGCACTCTAAAAATGCGGGGTTAAATATAACCCAGCGCTGGGTTTAAAATGGACAAACCCAGCTATTGGGTTGTTTTGACCCAGCGTGTGGGTTCAAACACCGTCCGACGACCTCTCCCCCTCGCCGCCTCCGTCTTCGAGATCTCCCCCCGACCGCTTCGCTCCCCTCCATGATACTTAACCGCTCTGTTTGATCTTCGTAGACTCCCATCTTCCTAACTGTCCTTCTACGTTAGCCAAAGGTAATCCCACTTCACTGTTTCCCTGGTTCTTCGTGTTTCCGATGTTTTCGCGCAGAGACCCGCTCACCCGGGTTACTACAACAAGCTGCAGCATACCTGACACTGGAAGTCAAAATATAAATTTTTTGCAGGATCTAGAAAAAAACTGATCGTGATTAAACCAGAAAAATTTTTAATAAATGAACAAAAAATTTACAAAAACAATTTTTAAAGTTTGGGCACCTAAACATTAGATCACTCTCACCCAAAAAAGTTATTGTAAATGAAATGATCACAGATAATAGTTTTGATGTACTCTGCTTGACTGAAACCTGGCTACAACCAAATGATTTTATTGGTCTAAATGAGTCTACTCCACCAAGCTACTGTTATAAGCATGAGCCCCGTCAGACTGGTCATGGCGGAGGTGTTGCAACAATATATAGTGATATTCTCAGTGTTTCTCAGAAAACAGGATACAGGTTTAACCCATTCGAAATACTAATGCTTAATGTTAAACTGTCAGATATGCAAAAGAAATCTATCGTATATCTTGCTCTTGCTACTGTGTATAGACCACCAGGGCCGTGTATACATTTTCTAAAATAATTTGCAGATTTACTCTCAGACCTATTGGTTACCGTTGATAAAGCGCTCATAGAAAATAACCAAAACAACCCAAGGTTTTTTTTTAGCACAGTGGCTAGATTAACACATAACCAGACGCCACCCGATCTAAATATTCCCTCACAGTTTAATAGTAATGACTTTATGAATTTCTTCACTGATAAAATAGATAACAACAGAAATACAATAACAAATGTAGATTATACAGCATATAATACTTCAGCTTCATTCATCACACCCAAAGATAAACTGCAGTGCTTTACAACTATAGGACAGGAAGAGCTAAATAAACTTATCACTGCATCTAAACCAACAACATGCCTGTTAGATCCGGTACCCACTAAATTACTGAAAGAGTTGTTTATTGTAGCAGAAGAACCACTTCTCAATATAATTAACTCGTCGTTATCTTTAGGTCACGTCCCAAAACAATTCAAGCTGGCGGTTATTAAGCCTCTTATTAAGAAACCACAACTAGATCCTAAAGAACTTGCAAATTACAGACCCATTTAAAATTTTCCTTTTATGTCTAAAATTTTAGAAAGTTGTGTCTGCTCAATTGTGTTCCTTCCTGCAAAAAAATTATCTCTATGAATTTCAGTCAGGTTTCAGGCTCCATCATAGCACAGAAACTGCTCTTGTTAAAATTACAAATGACTTGATTCTTGTGTCAGACCAAGGCTGTTTCTCATTGCTAGTTTTACTTGATCTTATTGCTGCATTCGATACTATAGATCATGAAATACTCATAGATCGATTACAAAACTATACAGGTATTCAAGGGCAGGCTTTAGATGGTTTAGATCCTACTTGTCCGATCGCTACCACTTGTTTATTTAAATGGGGAGTCATCTCCATTATCACCAGTAAAATATGGAGTGCAAAAAGGATCTGTCCTAGGTCCTCTGCTATTTTCGATATACATGTTGCCCCTTTGTAATATTATTAGAAAATACGGGATTAGTTTCCACGGTTATGCTGATGATACTCAACTATATATCTCAACGAGACCAGATAAAACTTCTAAATTATCTGATTTAACAGAGTGTGTTAAAAATGTAAAAGTCCAATATTATTGGATGACCAATACTTTTCTCCTATTAAATTCGGATAAGAAGATATTACTTATTGGACCAAAAGACAAAAGTACACAGAATATCTTGGATTACAATTTACAACTAGACAGATGCACGGTTACTTCCTCTACAGTAAAAAATCTGGGTGTCTGCTGACGCAGGGGCAGCCGCGCGCCGTGGGACGGTAGCGGCCGGTGGAGTAATGCTATGCGCAACCCTGTGCCACTCACGGTCTCGCGTCCCACGAGGAGCGCCTGAAGGTAAAAGGAGTGACGACATGGTTGGACGAGAGAGACCAGGTGATTTTATTTTGTGTTTTGGTTCTGTTTGTGCGCGACAGCCATCCGCGAGGGGCTGTCACACTATTTTGTGCTTATTTTATTATTAAGTTTTGTTCAGATGTTCCCGCCTCCTTCTTCCGAAACTCGAACGTGCTTACCGTGTTGATTAGACAACAACTTGTCTTTTGAAAATCATATTTCCCATGTTACAAAAACAGCATTCTTCCATCTTAGAAACATTGCCAAGCTACGAAACATGTTACATGTTTCTGATGCAGAAAAGCTAGTTCAAATGCATTCATGACCTCTAGACTGGACAACTGTAATGCACTGCTAGCTGGTTGTCATGCATCTTCAATAAACAAGCTACAGATATTCCAAAATGCAGCTGCTAGAGTCCTTACCAGGTCAAGAAATTATGATCATATTACGCCAATTTTACAATCTCTGCAATTGGCTACCTATTAAGTTCCGTATCAGTCACAAAATATTATTACTTACCTACAAGGCCCTTAATGGTTTAGCCCCTGCGTACCTAACTAGTCTTCTACCACGCTACAATCCATCACGCTCCCTAAGGTCGCAAATCTCTGGACTTTTGATAGTACCTAGGATAGGAAATTCCACTAAAGGAGGTAGAGCTTTTTTGGCTCCCAAACTCTGGAATAGCCTCCTGATAACGTTCGGGGTTCAGACACACTCGCTCTGTTTATATCTAGATTAAAGACACATCTCTTTGGCTTAGCATTCAAATAATGAATCTCATAATCTTGAACTGCAGTTATATCTGATCAAATGCACATTATTATTCTTTAGCTTGGGTTAAACAAATTAATTTTACTTGGTTGGAACAGCATCTACGCTAATTATGTCTCTATTGGTTTCTCTGTTTACTCAAGCTTCAGTCTGGATCCAGAACACCTGAGAAGAGATGATGCCAACCCCTCAGAGGACCTCAGATGATGCCAATCCTGAAACAACATACAGATCTACCAAATTTTGCTATAAGTTGATTGCATCATATAATATTTGCTGTTAATATTATTCATCATCTGTTATATCATGTCTTATATTGATTTTTCCGTATTGCTGCCATTTTACATTAATGACCAAGTCACCCGAACGCCTACCACTAATATGTAAATGCTTTGCAACTATTTGTATCGTAAAAAGTGCTATACAAATAAACTTGAATTGAATTGAATTATATTAATATATTGATATTGAGTTCCTGGTATATTGATACCGAGTTCTATTCCAAACAGACTCACTATCTAAAATAACTGTTTTCCATTTAACACAGGCCTATATCTTTTATTCCTGTGATGGCAGAGCTTAATTTTCAGCAGCTACGCAGCCTTTAGTGTCTCATGATCCTTCAGAAATTCTAATTTGCGATTTGGTCTCAAGAAACTTTTCTTATATTATCAGTGCTGAAACAGAATTTTTTTTTTTTAAAACGAAATTCTTGTACACCGCTTTTGCACTTTCCCTTTGCCGCGCCTCATTATTCCTTTATATAGATCAGTCGACTACGCAGCTCATGCCTGAGTCCATGAATCTCTTGCTCAATGAATCCCAAACTCATTCCTTTACATGCTTAAATCTTGCAATAATAATATTTATTATATTATCATATATATATATATATATATATATTATATATATATATATTTATATATACATATGTCAGGTAGGTCTGTTATCAGATAATATTATGCTATTTTGAGATTGTTGTACAGAATATTTACCATTTCATGCACCACGTATTTACACAAGACTACTTAAAATGTTCCACAACATTTTCAAGTTTAAGCTGGATTTCCCCCATGGCTACCCAATTCATAGATCAGGGGCCGGTTGCATAAATACTAGTCTTAAAAAAATTGCCATCTAATTTGTTTTCTTCTAGACTGGTCATGACTGTTTACATCAGTTAAAATGTAGTTTGGCCCAATTTTAAACAGAAAATTGAGACTGATTGGCTATAACTGCTAGGTGGTCAAACCAGTTCTTAAAACACAGTCTTAACATATAGTGGCTATGCTTTTGCAACTGGCCCCAGGTATTTTCCTTTCTGACATTACTCAAAAACGTACGTGTTTGACGTGCATTGCGTCAATTTTGTGATTACGGCGCCATCTTCTGGACATCTTTTACACGCAAGTCATGAGAATGACTTATTTTTTGCACGCACTAGATGTCAGTAATGTTTCCCACATACGAAGGCAGAATAACAATGGTGATGTAGGTATACCAGCAACCGTTTCTCGGACAAATCGTGGACAAATACCCCTGTAATAATCAAGTGTACTTACAGATGTGTAATATATAGTTATTTCAGGTGTCTGTTAAGGCTGAGATGACTGATAACGAGATCGCTATTACGTCGCTGATGCCTACAGGACAGTTTGGCTTATCGGTCATGGACATTTACGGAAATGTAAGAATTGCTTCCTGCTAAATTATTATTAAACTACAATATGAAAACGTATATTTGAGGTTCTTCCGTATTTGCGTTTGCGATACCTGCATATTCATCATCATCACTCCTCATTTGCATACTGTCTACTTTCGCTTCCTCAACGGGAGTTTATCAACTTGATTACTTTCTGTCACAATAATGACCAACAACGTCGAAGACCAAACGCCCGTTTCGCGAAAAGACGTGTTCGTTAAGTATCTACAGTACTACGACAGAGTTTGTTGTGAAGGCGACCTGAAAGTGTGCTCAGAGACACAGGTGACAGATGAAGCCAGGCGCGTGCTGCTGTTACCGGAGGAAGAGCCGCGGAAGAGATTCAACACGCCGGACTTCTATGAGACTCTGTATGAGTGCGCACAGTACAGAGACTGCCAGAGACGAGTCCACGACTTTAAAAAAGCCTCCGAGTTACTGGAGATGTTCTGTGTCAACCTGTTTTTGTTTCCGTGGAAGAAAGAGATTAAAACATTAAAGGTAAATGAAAGCTGCTAGTGATAGGCTAGGTTTATCCTCTCTACTCTCCCAGCTGATGATAAGAAGTTGTTAAACCGGCCTCAGATGGTTTGCTGGTCTCCTGGCCTGATCAGACTGGTCTGTTGTGGTTTTAGAAGGGTTTGGGGTACTTTTCAGTTGATCAGACCAGCTAGACAATCAACAAGACAGCTTAGCCACGCTGGAATGCCAAGTAAAACTAGCAAACTATTTGAGGCTGGTTAATTGTCACTGACTTTCTGAATTCTCATGTTCTATTTGAGGTCTGAGACCCCAAGCACGTTTTGATGACCACAGAATCATTTTTAACACCAAAGTATTGTTAATACATACTGACTTTTCTGAGAGCTGATTACGCTAAAAACAAAAAACAGTGTAACTTAAACCAGCCCTAGATGGTTTGCTGATTTTCACTGGTCTCTTAGACTGTTCAGGCTGATTTTAGAAGGGTTTTTAAAGGATTTTGAGTAATTATCAACTGTTTAGACCTGATTTGACATCAACTAGGCCATCTGAAAACATCTTGGCCAGGCTGGAAGGCCTGCATCAAATCAGCATACCATTTTAGGCTGCTTTAAGATTTCTTTTAGCAAGGCTGCTCTTGCTGACTTCCTTTAATTCTAAAGTTCTGTTTGAGGTCTGATAGACCGCAAATACTGTTGCCCTCAAAACCATATTTAACACGGAAGTATGATTTAATATATATATATACATATACTTCTGCTAAGATTCTTTGAGTGGTGTAAACCGTCAGTCTCAGCAGAACGTGAAAGCTATAATAATTGGTCGCAATACAGTAATTTACCACATCAGGGCACAAGGTTTAATTATTAGAAGTGAAAAAATAATTAGATATACAATAATAATTTACAATTAATCAGAATTGTTTTATTCCCCTGTTCTCTCAGACATTTACAGGACACTTTGTCTATTACATCAAGCCAGTATTGCCTTTTGCCAGAAGTATTCTTCAGATTATTGGATACTGCATGGAAACAGACACCGAGTATAGATTGTCGGACAATTTTGACCCCGACAAGGCCAAGAGTGTGGGATTCGACCTTTTCCTTGTCAGGTTAGAGTGTGAGTATCTTCTGGAGCTCATGAACCAGAGATCACATGTAGAATGTCTGGAGATCATCCAAACAAGAGCTGCTCCTCTGACCTTCGTTGCTGGGGAAGAAGCTTCAGAACCTATCAGCAACATCTGTAATCTAAATGAGGATGTTTTTAAGGATGATGGGCACGTTGAAGGTGGCTCACTGGTAAGCCCAGGGGAAGAGCAGCAACAGGAGTCACTTAAAAGTCATAACCCTCATGATCAGGAAGTCGACAAGTCTCAAGATGCTTCTATCTCTGACGTTGAAGGACCATCCAACTCATTTATGACTGACGACAAGTCTATCTTAGAGATGCAAAAGAACTACCCAGACCTGGCCATCCGACAAAAGCCCATTTTCCGAAAGTCTCAAAGATCTATGCAGCCTCTCAAAGCCCAGGAGTGGGCTGGATCCAGGGGCCACAATGCAGGCCTGTTCCACGAGGCCAGTACTGACATGAGTGGCCCCCAGTCTATAGCCATACACACTGAGACCACGCCAGGACATAGAAAACTACACATCCCAAATGCACTTGTAGAAGCCCAGCCCTCAGATGACAAACCATTGGTTCTTCAAGTCGGGAAGCTGCTGCAAGGACGCAGCCGTGAAGGCTCGACAGAAGACTGCCTGACTGAGCTCACTGAGCAAATGGGGAAAATGCACATGAAGGAACTCAGTGTAGATGAACCTCTTAAATATCCCATTGAGGAGACCGCACAGGCCCAGCCATGCAGTGGCCCTAATGAGGTCATCACGGCTCCACCCACAAAATCCCCAGATGGCATGAGCTTGCCCATCCTGTGCAGCCCATCCCAGGAGCCTGTCTGCAACATCACAGGTTGTGGGAGCTGTGTTGCATCTGATGGCATTTTTGCACAGGACAGCCTCATTAAAGAGCCTCCTCAGTCAATCTACATCCCTAGTGAACTAAGTGCCTGCCCACCAGTGTTTGGACCACCAGCTGACCACAATGAGGGCTCAAACGGTCACAAGAGTCCCACACCTCAGCAACCAGAAGACGACCTAGTCCAAACATATGTGGTGATTTAGAGACACAAAGTCCTGTTTTTTCCTTATCCATGGCAGAGATGTTAAAGTGTACTAGAATATGGCAGTGCACCAAAAATGTATTTGTGGTAGTCATGATGTGCAAAGCATTTTCACTGATAGGAAGCTTCTTGTTAATGAAGCCCTGATTTCAGATTAGCTTTAGTATCTTACAGTTTATCAAAGTGACAGGAAGAACTTCTGCGCCCTTTGTCTTTAACTTCTATCATAGCTTTTTGAAGTGAAGGAACACGTCTTGCTGCTATAATTTTCATGAACCTGCTTGGGTCAAAATTATTATTAGAGCTTGATTTTCGAAGTAGGCCTACTGTGCCTTACTAAATGTAAAGACAAATAAATGTGCACTTTGTTTTCTTAATGGAACATTTGTTCTGCTAGGATGTCTATCCTTGGATTAATGTGGGGTAATATAAGTGTTAAAAAATGGTGTTCAGGGCTTCATTTATAAAACGTTCATACACACAGATTTGATCCTAGATTGTAAGCTAAAATTCATGCCAGTATTAAGATTTGTAAAAACGGTCTTTGACATGGAAAAGAGCTTAGCGCCACCTCAGGGTCTGAGCAGACGTACGCACTTTTCGTTGTGGCAAAGTTGGAGTACTGCAGGTATTTGGAAATCAAAAAAATATGTTGCACTTGTAATTTACAAGTAAAGGTTGGGGAAATGGATGGTGTCGTTAGTGCTAAGACATGATTCTGGGTGTTTACAGACAAAGAGATTTGAAAACAAGTCATCTGCGCATAATTTCAAGATCATTTGTGATTTATAGATTCACATCTGGAAGAGAGGCGAATACGCACATTTTTTTGTGCATACATTCGTTTCTCTGAATCACATGCACATTTGAGTAATGATCTTAGATCAAATGTAGGATGGTTTCTATGCAACGTTTTATAAATAAAGCCCCTGGTGCATCTTTATTATACTAGCTGTTATTTAAAGTAACAAGGTGCAAACAATTTTTGTATTGATCTTAAAGTGCTACAGTGGAGCGCATCATATAATTATGTGACTGTAAATTACAATGTAATAAAATCAGTATTTTCAAATAATTTTTTCCAATTTATTTAAAACAATGCCTTATGCAGTATAAATTACACTGGTCACAGTAACACCTTCAGTAACGTAAACAGACCACAGTATCTGTATTTGTTAGTGACACTGTCTGCAAGTGACAGAATGAACACGAATTGCCCTTCAGAATTGAAAATGTCTACTGACATAAAAGAGCCAATGGAAATGTTTCTAAGTGCAGCAGTTTTAGGTAATATGGAATGCTTTCATAAACAAGACTAAAAATAAAGACTGTCTCCTGTTAAGTGCATAAACCAAGTTTGCAAATACAAAATAATAATCATAAAAGGCAGGATTGAAATAAAAACATATATGAACTAATTCTACAAATCCTACTATAAAAATCAACTGTCCACTGCAGGAGGAATGTTTGTAAATCCAGTTTCAAGTTAAAAAAAAGTGCTTGCTTCATCTGTCTCAATGAGAGCTGAAGACATATGTATGGATTGATATGATCATCGTTGTCTCAGATCTTAAGCTCAGCAATGTGCCATTAGTATCTTCTCTCTGTTCTCCTCATACTGATGCAGCATCTTCTTAAGGTCATGATCTGCTGGGATTACCTGCCCACCAAAGTGAAAATACAAATTACTCCACAATATAGTGCATGGAACATTATTCACGAGTTCAGCTCATCAGCAAGTGATTATACATTATGTCACAATATGTATCATATGATGCAATGACTTTTGGCAGAAACTCACCAGAACTGGAGCAGGAACCTCAAATGACTTGTGATGAATGAGCCAGTCCTCATAGAGGTTATGGATTGATTCTAGGTATTCCTAAAGGGTAAACATCAGCGAAAGTGCCATCAATTTCAGAATATATGATAAAAATATGTAATGTCTGTAATCTAGCCTTCTGATACCATTAAAAGTGAAAGTCATCTCTGAGCTAGGACCAAAGCTTTAAACTTAAAAGGGATCATGAACTGGCTTTTTTATTATTTTACACTGTTGTCTGAGGTCCACTTATGACATTAGCGTGGTTTTTACATTAAAAAACATCAAAATCAATAAGTAATAGACTATTTTCTACCCTGGTTTTGAGGCCGGCTCGAGAAACACTCTGTTTTTATGGGTGTGCCGCATTGAAGACTTGGAAGTAAACACCCACTGCTATGATTGGATAACAGTTTTACATAGTAAACTAAAACTTTCTGTGTGTCTGTTGAGACTTGGTTAGGAAAAGTACACTATCAGGAGGTATCAAGCGGATCCTACCAAGCAATAATGACACATAGTATAAATATTTTTTACTCACATAAGTGTGCTGTGCCATTCCTGTTGGATCCTATATAGACGGCACAGCATTGCTTTTTAATCTCAGTCTCTCTGCAAATCCAGCGTTGACCTGTGTCTTGTTTACAAAGGAATCCGCGGTGAAATGAAGCGAACAAATGCTCAATGTTTTACTCACGAGAGCTCAACCACGCATTCCTAATATCTGAATCCAAAGGAAGGTTATGCAGCGACTGTGTTCTTCCACAACCAGGCACTGCACAATATTTTACAATCTTTAACGGCATGTTTATTGCTTGTTGAGCCGACCGGTTCGCGCCCCTTACGTTATTTACACTTCATGCGCGAATCAGTGGGCGGGGCTAAAGAATTAGGTGGCGGTGTTTAAACGATCTATTACGTCATAGGTAGGCACATTCCAGGATCAGGCGTTCATGGGCTTGTGTCAGTAAAAGCTTTTATTTCAGTAACAAGGTCGTTGTCAGTTCTGAAAATTACAGGAATTCTTTTAGTCCTGAATTTTTTCCCCTTTTTTCCATATACATCAAAAGCTCAAGTAAAAGTTGATTTCTCAATTCATGACCCCTTTAAAATGTTGCCAACATTTGCTCTTTCGCCATTGACAGCAGAGTTACAGAATCTATTTTGGGTTGTTTCAGTTCAGTTTTGCATGCACAGCGGTTCACTTATAACTCAACAACAGCTCACCAAGGGAATAACCTTCTCTTCCTCTCTGCACCTCTGCTTTAGTCTTTCGTAGCAAGTCTGTGGAGACGTCTGCAGGTAAACTGTATAAAAACCAATGAACACACATGCAAAAAAATGCATGTAAACTAAAACATTTATTACAAAATTTCAGTTATCTAACGAGCAACATGTGGTGTTGCAATGCAATACAGATATAGTTGCCATACCAATAAGGTCCACAGGAATAGCAATATTCTTTATGATCCACTCAAACCATTCACTCAAAACAGCAAAGTCCACCTCAGGCATCTTTCCACTGTCAACCAAATAAAATAATACTCTTTTTCATTTAACATTTGTACACGTTTAATGATCAGTACATTTAGTGGTTACACTTTATTTTAAGGTGTCTTTGATATAGTGCAATGAAACAATACTAAGCACTCTGCTAACTACATGTACTTATTATGGTTAGGGTTTGGTTTAGGGTTAGCTGCATGTCATTTTGCATAATTTACTGTTATTACTACACTAAGTACATAGAGATGTAAGAAGGACACCAAAATAAAGTGTTACCCATTTTTGTTCAATAGTGGGCAAGTAAAGCTCTTTCAGCGATATAAGGAAATGTACCTTTTGTAAAGGTTTTCCACAAAAATGTACTTTGCACTGTAAATAGATCTTTCCATCATTCTGATTGGTGTTGACTGTGGCGACAGAAAGAAAAAAAACAGGTTATTGCAGTCATGATTCGCATTCCATTTCCTCTGTTCACGCAGAAGGCGGAGGCTAATTTCTGGATTCCAGGACAAAAACGGATACATGTAAAGCAACTGAACAAAACTGACTATGTGGATGTGAAAAAGGACTTGTACATGCCATTGGTAAGACATGCCGATCTAGCATTGTCAGTTGGACATATGTCTGAAGAGTGAGTCCCCATCTAGATGGGTCCTGGTACATCAATCCCTGTGGCAGGATAAAATACATTTATTAGATAATCAAATATGCAATAAAGTTTACACCTCGATGGATCAGAAAGAAAAAGCTCATTAAATCCATAATGAAGTGCCACGTGATACCTACCAATGGATTGCATCCTTGTACATTTCTCCATTTAGACACAGGCTCTGTTAGCACCTAAAACACAAGACACGTTTTAGATGTATATTCAATAAATGAATAACAAGAATAGAGAGATTTCAGAAACTGTAAGAAATATTATTCATCACAGATTTACTGTATTACCTCAATGTCACTGGTTTTGCTGAAGTATTCCAGACATGTCGTCTTTCCACTTGCAATATTCCCCTCCAACCAAATCTGAACAAAAGTGGATGCAATTTTCAAAACAACAACAACAACCCATATTAAACAATATTGTGTTCACTGTATTCTTCAGCTGTGTGATTGACCCGCTTTCAGATAAGAGGCTCTATTCATCCAGATACATGCTGTAGTGTGTAACTCACCGCTGATTTCTTCTCCTCGCCGTTTCTAACCAGTTTCCCTTGAGAAGAAGACAACATAATGAAACCTTTCTCGGATTCAGCGGCAAATCTCTATGGCAACAGTCAACGGCTCGGGGATGCACAAGGCAACAAGCTTAAGCTCATGCCAGTAACGTACAGTTAATGCAATGCTGAGAGAGCATGATATAACTCGGTTAGGGGAGATTTGAAGAAAATACGAAATGAACGAGAAATACTATAAACATACATAAATAAGAAAGAGAGCTGTGGTCGCCGATATATTGCGTAGGACGGAAGCTGGCGCAGGACTTACGGTGATTGACAGATGTGCAGCTCCGCGAACAGCCGCTTAAATGCGTTCCCAGTGCAGGGGTCTGTCGGACAAGTACATGTGTTGACAAAGCTTTGTGTGGATACAGAGGTAAAACAACACGACATAACTCTTTTAACAAGTCAACAATCATCTCGCTTGTTTCGTCGACGTCTAGTAGTCACATATACAAATATATAAGTGTGATATGAACTCATGAAGAACTTGCAGTGTTACTTGCAACACTAATGAGCGACCAAAACATGTCAAAATAAAAGTCACCGTTTTTAAATCGTCACTAAATGATTCGTAAGATGTACACTATTATTTGTACAATAAGCCTGCATTATTATTATTATCACGCAAAATTGTGTAGTGAAATAGTATTAATTATTGCAGCTAATAGGCTATTGATCCATTACAGTGTGTGGAATTTAGGTATATCGATTTTAAAGTAAATATATTGCAATAGCAAGGGAGTCTGACACTCATGTCTACAACGCTTATACAGGCAGTTAGTAGTTGACCTGTTTGTCTGTATTTGTTCCTCATCCAAACATGATGCAACCTCCAAATGACAAAACTAATTTGAATGACCAAATTAATAAAATGGCGCTCCAAAACCAAGCATTTAAATAGTAAATCTGGAGAGCACTGTGATTATTGGCTGTGGTCATCCATAATCACAGTGCTCTCCAGATCTCCAGTGCTTTACTGTTTATCACTTTATGCTTTGCACTTTACAAAATTGTCAATGCATGCAGAAATATTACCCCCAGATTCTTACCATAAACTGAATCAGATTACCGCTGAAAACGGTTAACCCAAAAAAAAAGGTATTTAGTCATTTCCTGAGACTAAGAGGAAACACTCACTCAGGAAGTAATGTGCCAAGATTGGCAAGCTGTGTTATGAGAACTACTCATCGACATAAAACATATGCACATATGCACAGAGATCATATTAATGCCACAATGGAAGTTGATTTGGCCTTGTTGAAGTCCACAAGAGGTCTACTGAAAATATCAGAAATGGTGAGACATTTATACAAATTTAACATGAGTTTTGTTATTTATGATACTTTTTGGGAAATGCTCAACCACTCGCAATCACTTATTTAAATAGTACTGGCATAGGCTTGGTACATTGTTAAAAAGGGACGCAATGTAGGCCTGCTAACTAAAATCACATTACACTTTACATTTGAGTCAAGTAACATCTAGTCAGCTTACTAAAAGTCCTTAAAATATCTTCACCCCCCCCCCCCCCCCCCCCCCCCCCCTTTTTATTTTCAGGTATGTGTTTTTGTGGCTTTTGTGTGTTATGCAGTGGCATCTAGGCCGGCCTACATTGCAGCAACATGCATGGAGTTTTTCATCACACTTGGTTTTCTTCTGCTCTACCTACTGAAACTCAACAAGATGTTCACTCTCTTCTTCTGGCCTCTTATTGTAAGAGCATAAATCTAGTGCACTTGATTGAATGAATGCAAATATTTTGCAGCATTGTTATTGCTCAGTGAACTTTGTATAACGCCACCAATACCTGCAACTGCAGCTTTGCAAACAGAACTGTTGGTAATGACCTTTTGCTCTCACAGGATATGTTCAACTCATTATTTGCAGCTGCACTGATGTGTATTCTTAGCCTGGTAGCAGTTTCCACATACACAGTGAAGGGTACTTTGAGCGGAGGGGTGAGATTGTATACATCCTCCATTCCTGGAACTCTCTATTTATCTTTTTAAGCACTATGCAGGTCTTAAATCATTAATACGTTTTCAAACCTATGTGAATACTCATTGTGAATGACCCAAGCATTATGATGCAACATGTTTCTCACTATGGAGTCTTTTGGTTAACAGATCGTGGGCTTTGTGGCTGCAGCCTTGTGGTCCTTGGATGGCTATATCCTTTTCAAAAAAATCACATTCAACAAGCCAAGAACCACCACAGAGGCCCAAACAGGGTAAAGCTTTGCAGGACCATCTCTCTCATTTTGTGAGCAAACTTGTTTTGTATAACCAAAATAAGATTGTAAAATACTTAGTTATAATGTATTCATTATTATTATTAATACTAATATTTTTTATAAATGGAGTTGCCACTCTGTCCTGTGAGAGATCCCCCACATTCTCTGTTCACTTATTAACAGTCTCCAAACCAGTCTCTGCATGGGAATGCATGTTGCGCTAATAAGTGTGCAAAAGGATGAAACCTAGCCACAAATCATCACCACTCCATAAATTGAGCATCATGTTGTTATTGTCTCAGCATTAACACTGATGATTTGATGTTCTTGTTATCAAAATAAAAATGCACTTTGTCTGAAAGATTGTTGTTATCCAAAGTTATTATGCTAATTTGAGGTTGATTTGACCAAAGCATGAACAATGTATTCAAACCATGTTCAGTATAAACACAATTTGAATGTTGCGGAAATTACTAAATATACCAAAATAATCGCATTCAGTGCATAAAAGTAGCTAACTGCATTCATGACTTGCCTGACGTCTTTTTAATTTTTTTCATGGCACACTTTTAAAAACATTCTGAAAACGTTATCTGTTGTTATGAACAGCACGTGACGTTAGCTACAGTTGAGAAGTTTCAAAAACGATTTTGAATGATTAAAAGGGGCTTGAAGTCTGACAGAAGCCCAGCAGAGCGTAAGATTAAATCTGTTCAGTCGTGCAGATAGAAGTTGTGCAGTTGTTGCATGAATATCTTTACAGCAGACCCTCGTCCTGTGAGAGATGTATCGCCCACATTCTCTGTTCACTTATTAACGGTCTCCAGATTTCGGGAATGCAGATGTTGCTTTTTTTGTGTGCCTCGTTTCCGCACTGTCATTATTTCCGTTTCCACTCCGTGGAAAGTAATGCCGATCTGCGAATAGTAGCTGTCTCATAGCGGAGAGTAGGAAGCATCTCTGTGTGAACTTCATTCGGGAACAGGAGTTTCAGAGGAGTGATCATGGGGGACATCGAGGCTCCGGAGAATAAGCGATCACGACAGACCATAGTTCGTCTTCTCCCGAGTAAAGAATTCATCACCTCCCGAAAAGGACTACTGCTGCTCGGTGAAGTGGTATGCTTTTCGACTTTTATCATGTTAAATACATCTATGATAGTGTATAAGTCGTTGTTTTGTGGTAGGGCTATGTTATATCTTCTAAATGTTATTATCTGCAAGGATGTTTTGTTGTTGTTGTTGTTGTTGTTGGATGCAGCCACAGAAGTGCGATGTAAATCATGGCATTTACTCTTCTGATTTTAGTTTCTTTTTCTTAACGATCTGTATTTCAGTGGCTATTCTTTAATTATATTTTGTACTGAAAAGTTTCTGCTTCTTTGTTGAATGAATAAGTACATTAGTTGTCTACAGTATATAGGTCAAACTTTATCTGAAGGGGGCGTTTTTTTATCAAGGCAAGTAGTGGCTTTTTAGAGAGGTCACAAAACGCCCCTCATATTGTACACACACACACACACAGAGAGAGAGAGTCTGGTTCACAATCCTTGTGGGGACTCTCCATAGGCGTAATGGTTTTTATACTGTACAAACTGTATGTTCTATCGCCCTACACCAACTCTACCCCTAAACCCTTTTTTTTAAACACCTCACAGAAAACATTTTTACAATCTCAAAAATAACTCATTCTGTATGATTTATAAGATTCTGTAACCATGGGGACCTCAATTTAGGTCTTCAAGGATGACACAAGTCCCCATGAGTTGGTGTGTATTCAGGTTTAAGTCCCCACCAGTATAGAAAAACACACACACACACACACACAGGTTTGTTTTTTATGGTTTATGGGTTCTCTCCATAGGCGTAATGGTTTTTATTCTGTACAAACTGTATTTTCTATTGCCATACACTTAAATCTACCCCTCACAGAAAACTTTGTGCAATTTTTTGATTTTCTAAAAAACACCATTTAGTATGTTTTTAAACATTTGAATTACGGGGACTCAGGTAGTGTCCTCATAAACCACCTTCATATTGTAATACCTGTGTCATACGCTTGACATTATACAAATTTGTGTCCTCATAAACCACCCAAACCAGTGCACACACACAATTGTTTATGTAAAATATAATAATAATGGCTATTCAAACTTCTCAGGCTGTACGATTAAGGTTGATATGAGGCTTAGTCTGCTTGTATACTGGATATAATAATTACAATACTGTGTAACAGTAACTATAACGTTTTAATAATCATTCTAATTTGATGAGAATAGCGAAGTCCACACCACAACTTTAACAATAATGGAAGCACGTCAGAATTTTTTCCCGCCAATAGCGATAATAAAAAAATATTGACAGCCAATCGGATTCTACAGTAGCACTTGAGTATTTGAAGCGTACATAACTGTTGCATGTGTTCTGTTAATAAACAGAACATCCTTTGGTGGCCGCTAATAAAGTTAATATAGTTATAGTCTACCGTTCTTGGTGTGAATGGGCATTAAGAGTTCACCACATGTGTTTGTGTGCATATGTGTGGTCCCATGTGAGTTGCAGAGGTCTTTGATGTGGTGTATTAGTGCATACTGTACTGTACAAGATGATGCTTTCTGTTAAGGCAGACTGATCAGTCTCTTTTCAGACCTATCTTTCTAATATGCTGTCAAAACGTTAATGTCTGCTTTATTGATTAACTGTGAGTTTTTGTCTTTAAAAGGTCTAGTGCACTCACCCTGTCACAAATGTGGAGCAATTAACACAATAATAACGAACAATAATTAAATAAAAATGGATCCTCCCGCTTCCTGTCCCCTCAGGTGATGTCGTTCATCAGCTTTGTGTGCTTTGCTGCTTCAACAGCAGCTGCCTTCGTCACAGCTCCCTTCATAGAGTTCTTGGCTGCCCTCTTCTTACTGTTTGCTTATTCTACTAAGTTCAATGAGAGATTCAAGGGCTTTCACTGGCCCCTCATGGTAAGTTTACTGACCTACAAAATTACTGTGCTGGAAAATAGAGCATTAGATTATAACATTTGTCCATGAATACCAGTTCTTTCCTTCTTTCCAAATCACCATACCTGTTGTTTCATCAAGGACTTCCTGCGCTGTGTCAGCGCATCCATCATCCTTTTCATCATTTCTATGATATCTGTGTCAAAATATCTGGATGGAGCCTCAAAGGCTGCTGGGGTAGGCTCACATCAGTTCAGTCTAATTCTCTTTTATCGGCGCCATCAGTGACAGCAATGTTTATTTTTGAATTACAGTTATACAACATGTGACTTGTGTGATGTTTGCACTGGTTTCATGTGTGTTTTTCTTTCTCTTGCACTTCTTAGGTCTTTGGCTTCATTACCACAATATTCTTCGCCCTAGACTTTTATTTCATCTTTAATGAACTGGCCAACTTCCTCAAGGGAGGTGATTCCAGTGAGGAACCACCAAACACACAAGGTATCAATACTGGGATCTTATTTACTGTACACTACCATTCAAGCAAGCATGCATTAAATCAGGGGTGCCCAAACTCGGTCCTGGAGGGCCGGTGTCCTGCAGAGGTTTAGCGTATCACCTTGACTCAACAACTGCCTTCAAGTTTCTAGTATGGACTAGTAAGAGCTGATTAGCTGGTTCAGTTGTGTTAAATTGGGGGTGGGAGCTGAAACTCTTAGGACACCGGCCTCCAGGACCCCGAGTTTGGGCCCACCTGCTTAAACTTGATCAAACATACGTTAAAGATTGCCATTCAAATATGATGCCTGTTCTTTGCTTTATATTCATCAAAATAATCCTGAAAAAAGATATATTGCAGTTTCTACAAAAATATTAAGAGTTCACATCTGTTTTCAAAAAACACTGATTATAATACCAAAAGCTTCTTCAGAGATAAAATCAGCCTATTAGAATGATTTATGAAGGATCATGTGACACAGAAGACTGAAGTAATGATGCTGAAAAATTCAGCTTTGCCATCACATTAATGAATTACATTTTAAAATATATTAAAATAGAAAACAGTTATTTTAAATTGTTATAATATTTTACAATATTACTGTTTTTACTATGTTATTGATCAAATAAATGCAGCCTTGGTCAGTGTAAGATATTTATTTCAAAAACATTAAAAAATCTTACTGACCCTAAACTTTTGAACAGTAGTGTAAATCCTGAGATGTGAAAATATTCTCTTTTCTCTGCTGGGGTCTCCTTCACAGGATATTTGCATGAAGCTTTACACATCAAACTAAAGCGGCAAAACTGTTAGTGAGACTAGACATAGGAAGTGAAAGGTGATGTGGTTTCTTATAAGTGTGGTTTAGTCAACCAGTGTAGCTTTTCTTCTAGTTACTGTAAGTGGACAGGCAGACTGAACTCCTGCAGTATCATTTAAATGTATGAGTTAAGTCTCGCTAGCTATTGTCATGCATAGTCACATGCATTAAACTTCCATGGCATATTATTTTCACTGGGACATCCCCATCTCATTTTCCCTTTTCTGTGGTTATTCAGAGACTCTTTCTTCCAGAATAACACATTCTTCTTCCTCACAGATGATGACTCAGACTCTGACTCTGGCTAAAGCTGTAATTGTGTCCAAAAACCTGGTGTGTGACCACTACAGTGCCTGATAAGCAAAACATACTTTTTTATTGTTTGTTGTTTTGGGTATGCTTTTTGTGACTAGAGTTAAGCAGTCTATTTCAAATCACATAATAGAAGCTATAGAGTTTTCAGTCATTTTTGTATGCGTCCATACAGTCTAAGCCTTTCTCATTTGAGTTTCCCAAAGCTGTGAATTATTCCAGGGACGCAGCTTCACATCAGTCAAGCTTGTTGATAGATTTTTGGAAGAAGGGCAGTATTGTACCATTTGTAATGATTATGTACTGCCTCTTACAGCTTAGGTGTACTTATAGTTTTAAAGGGATAGTTCACCCAAAAATGAAAATTCTGTCATTAATTACTCACCCTCATGTCATTTCAAACCCGTAAGACCTTTGTTCATCTTCGGAACAGAAATTAAGATATTTTTGATGGAATCTGAGAGCTGTCTGACCCTGCACAGACAGCAACGCAACTGAAATGTTCCCAAGTCCAGAAACGTAGCAAGGAGATCGTTAAAATAATCCATGTGACATCAGTGGTTCTTCCGTAATTATACGAAGCTACGAGAATACTTTTTGTGCGCAAAAGAAAAAGAAAAAAAGACTTTATTCAACAATTCGTCTCCTCCGCATCACCCTGTAAACAGTGGTCTGTGTCAGCTGCGTCACGCCGGATATGTTTCCTACGGGTTTGGGATTTGATCTGAATGGAAACAGCATATCCGCGTGAGTAATTAATGACAGAATTTTCATTTTTGGGTGAACTAACCCTTTTGGTTCAGTTTTTACAGTATGTACGAGTCTTTTTTATTAATACTTTGAAGATGTGTGTGCGTGTGTATGTGTATGTTCTCTTAAATTGTCTTTTAAAAAAAGATGCATGACTTGGTGATGATTATTGGGAATAATAATTGTAATGTTTTGTAGCAACAAAATAAGTTTACATCATGTATGAAATTAGCAGGTGGTTGGCTGGCCACAGTCACCTGTCTTATTTCCACAGGTCTACATATTGGTGTTAGTCTTGTAATGTTGAAGTAAAACCAATGTCTTGCCAAAGTACTGCAAAAAAGGCAGGATTTGTCTCATGCTCACCTAGCGATGTACTATTCTTAAAGTGGCACTGCTATTGAACCTGTATTATAAATATGAGCGTCAGTAGTGCATAAGGGAGTGTCGCCTGGTTTACTATAGTATTCTCAGGCATCACCTTCTAGTGTTTCTGTGAAGAGTGGATATGCTTTAAGGACTCTTTTGGAAAGATGCACTGTCAGATTGCCACATCAATAAATAATTTTGGTGCGATTTTTGTAGTATTGTTTATTTTTTAGCAAATAAAGATTTTAATTTTGCCAATTATTTTGAATGTTAGGAGCAAAAATGGGATATAGAGTTTGTTAGTGATATGTGTATATCAGTAGATTTGAATTTAGAGTGTTTTACAATCGCTGGGGCACATTTCTCCACACTTCTTGAAGGTCACTTTTTCAAAACTCGTCACACATTTTTCCTTCCCTGTTGAAAAAACCAGCATATGCGGGTTAGGTATGTTTTGAAGCATGGCTGCTGGCCCTGAGCAGGAGCTAGTTGCTTAAGACCAGCATATGACAGTAAGAAAAGCTCAAACCAGCTGCCCTGCTTCAAAATATACTTAACCAGCTATGCTGTTTTTTTTTTTAAAAAGGTTGACGAATGTCAGCTTGACACAGCAATTAATTTCACATCCAAAAGCATTAAAATTACCAAAACCACTTTCATCCATGAATCAACACCCCCCCACGCCCCCCACCCCCCACATTCTTACATTAAACACTAGCAGTTTTTCAAGTGAATCAACCAAAAAACACTTTGTCATTCCTATTGTATTACTGTAGAAATGTAGCGAACTTATTCAGTAATTATGATTTTGGTTTTTAACTTAAATTTAACACTTTTGAAAAGAGTATGTAAACATGCAAATAGGCCTCTAGATACCCGTAGAATTTTGGTGGCTGTTGTTTCTGAGTGAGAAAGGAATTCATGTAATTTGAAAGATGTAGTCATTGAATGTATTTTGTGCCAAAGCAATGAAAAAAAAAAAGTTTTGAAAAAGTGACAAGTATTGTGAAATGGGTCTTAGTGATTGTAAAAACTGCACTCTATGCAGTGGATTCCTGTACCACAGTAAGGCTTTTTCCCATTTACAGATCAACAGTCCATCCAAATCAATTTATTTGAGGAAAAGATTGCCATCACAAATATTTTAAACAGTTAGCATTTTGTAAGTCTATGCACAACTCTATAAATACAAAAATACAAATTTATATCACTGTTACATGGAATAAAACATTGCTTTCTTGAATACGGGAAATGTCAGCAAGAAAGACTACAATCATTATCAAAAGTTGACCCTCAAATTGTCAACTTAGTTCCTTTTCAAACACTTCTTTTTGATTTGTGACACTTTTGATTTGTGAATTTAAAATACAGTCAAACCATAAGGTCAAAATCAGGAATTATTTTGATGCTAAAATCTTCCAATGAGAAGTTCAGCATAGAGTCAAAGCACAGTGAAAGCTCTTACACATTATTAAAGCATAAGCACACAGTATTGCTTTCAAAATAGGAAAAATAAACTGACTTCGCCACTTTCAAGCGGAGTCCTTCATTAAGAAGAAAATCATTCTTGTGATTGTCTTTTAACATTTTCAAGCCCACACAGTGTTGATCAATGTCTAGAATGTGAGTCCACGCCTCAAAATGACTTCTTTTCAACAATTGGTCTTGTCCCAAAACATAAAAGTGACATCATTTAAGAACTTAAAATAAGACACAAGCATGAATACTGTATATAAACAAAAAAATAAAAGAAAATATCACGTACAATTGCACTATGCCTTAAAATCTGTGGTAAAATATACATTTCATTTCCCCCCTAATGTCGTTCGATGACACTCCTTTTAAAAACCATTTAGACCCATTAGAGGGTCAATAAAGCAATCAGGGATCAGTTCGTTAGAGACTGTGGATAAAATGTTTGAATTTCACACCCTCTGAGCAGTCATTCTGCTAATGCTGTCGTAACGTTAGTGTCCAAGAGTCCAAAAGCATTCTGACTAGCCTCTACGATTAAGGCACACAGAAAGAAAAAAAAACACAGTTTAGCTAATGCATTCATTTGTACTGCAGTACACTTGTTCCTTCAAATACAGTCTATTAGTGTCAGTCATAAGAATTCATACAAATAGGAAACCTTCATAAATGTCAAATGTCACACACAGATATGTAATATATACACCTTCATCAAAAAATCCACCCTTGCTTAAATCGAGGGTTGGAGTACACAGTGGAGTAGAGAAATTCTTACAAAAAAATAAAAATGTCCGATAGACTATGCACACACACTTTTTAAACTAAAATTTTGTTTCTAATTTAGATTAGTATCTAGACTACATTAGTATCTAAAAAGTGTCATAAACTCACACCTCCGTTCACACACACAGACAATCTGAAAGCTGTTGCTGTCTGTTGTAATGCAGGGTCACATTCACAAGGTGAAATACTACATTTGATACAATGTAGCTACCAAAGCTGTGGTATCGCAAAAAAAAACTAACCGTGTCCCCACCCCATGATCCTTAAACTACCAGTCCCCACCCCTGATCCATAAACCTACACGTCCAAACCCCGGATACCTAAACTACCGTTACCCACCCCCTGATCCTTAAACCTACCGTACCCACCCTGATCCCTAAAACCATCCGTCCCACCCCCTGAGCCTAAAGCTACCGCCCACCCCTGTCCTAAACCTACCCGTACCCACCAGACCTACAACCCTGAGACTTCCCCCAAGATGTTGATCCAACCACGCCCCCTGGATCTTGTTTTCTGCAGTGAGGGGCTGCTGCAAAAACATCCCGATGCAACTGCAGTTTACTATGTGTTTGATACAGGAACACAATTGCAGAGGGGGAAAAAACAAAAAAATGTTTTGCTCATAAACACTACCACAAATTTCCATTCCACTTCAGTCACAAATATCACTTAAACCTTTCAGGTTCCCAGCTGGGAATTTAGGAGCACAGTGGAGTCAGTGTCAGTCAATAATTATCCAGAGCATGGTAAGGTAAAGCCCTTAATTAGCAGAAAGATACAGTATTTAAGTATACAGTCAAATGACAACGGCCTGAGGCTGATGATGATGAAGATGCCATAAGTTTGTTCCATTTCAGACTGTTCACGCAACTGTTTGTTTGTAAGAGCTCATCCAGACTGCCCGGTCATCAGGCTTCCATCATGAGGAATGTGTTGTCTCAGTTTTTATTGGTCCACCTGTGTACTTTACTGCAGCTCAGGCCGCGACTCCACCTCTCCCCGCGAGGCTGTGCGGGCACGGATGTACTCACTGGTCTGCAGGGGTCCATCTTGCGAGTCACCGAGACGCCATCTCCGAACTGCCAAATATGTGTTCAGACCGTACACACCCATTACCAGGAACCCAAAAATCTGGAGGTAAACACACAAACAATTATTTATACTCAAGAATTCTGAAGGGGATTGTTTTCAGCTTTAAACTATGAATGTGAAATTTTACAAAAAGCTGCGTGTTCATAAGAAACAAATCCATCAAGACATTTTTAACTGTTGCTTCTGGCTAAAATATGAGTCCTCTGTCCATAATATTGCTTTAATATTGGAAAAGTCCTGTCTGAATCAGGAGCAAATATGCACAGATGAAGCACCATTTACAAGCCAAAACAGTTCTAGGCAAATATGCCGGTGTGATGTGTATTTTGATGTGACAGGACAACAGGGGATGGACTTTTTCCACTCAAGGAAGTGTTATTATGGATCACAGACTGGTATTTTGGTTAGAAGCTACGGTTTAAAGTTAAAATGCCTTAATGATAAACGCGCAGCTTTTCACTTCACAAGATGTTAAGTGATGGACTGGTGCCATGTGGATTACTTGGATTATTGTGATGCTTTTATCAGCTGTTTGGACTATCATTCTGACGGTATCCATTCACTACAGAGGATCCATTGAGCAAGTGATCACAATGTTTCTCATCTACATCATGGATAGACTAAGGATGAGTAATTTTTCAGCAAATTTTCATTTTTGGGTAAACTATTTCTTGAAGTGATGTATATGTACCGCATTAAATCTACAGTACTACACTGTATGTCTAAATAATATTGATATGTTTTATAGTAAATTTCAATATGAGACTGATAACAGAACTCCATCTCTCTGGCAGGCTTGAGGGCTGAAGGAATTTTGCAGTGCCCTGTGGTTCAGAAAAATCCCCGGGTGTTAAGAGTGGTTTCCCGCTGAGAACATCTGTATCATAAAACTCTTAGCACAAATCCCCAGCCTTTGACTTCCAAGGTGTTGGTGGATATTTTGCTGATCTCAGGTCATTCTTGAAGTCACTGAAGTCATAAAGGTCAGGTTCTCAGTAAGAGAACCTGATCCTGTATCAATACTGGGAATAACTTTGGCCTTCTACTTCTCTTCACTGACCCATCTACAACAAACCTCTTCCCAGTCACAAGAGGTCAGCAGCCTTGACCAAATCAGACGAACTCACTAGAAAGGTATATGCGTCTGAAATGTTTATAGTGGCTTCAGTTATAACACTAATGAGCAGTCCCAGATGGAGTTAATGGACTTTTTGGCATTTTCTGTGCTAAATTTGGGGGGGAATCAGTGGAATTACTTATGGAAGCCAATTTCCAGCCTCAAAGTAAAAGATGATAAAGTTACTATGACCTTAAATCTCAAAACTGCCACATTGTATAATTGTATCTCATATTTTTTATTTTAAGCTTTATTTCATGATTATCTTTTTACTCTGAGGTGGAATAAAACTTTCATAAATTCTGTGAAATGGACTTAAATAGAGCTGAGTGCACTACACTCATACTGGCAGCTTAAAACATAATCAAATTAACTAAAATACTTTATAACCAAATACAAGGTTGATGTGTGACCAAATTATGTGGGAATTTGTAATGAGCTATGCAGTAACACACTTGTGACACACATTGTAAATTCTGAGACAGAAACAAAAGAAGAAAAACTCAATTCTGAATGAAAAGAGAAGTTGGATGGAGATAGATGAAAAGAGGAACCAGTGAGATTTTCAGTGTTAAGAATTAAAGAATCAAAGCAAAAAATGTAAAACATTCAGGTGGATGTTGACTATGACTGCTCAGAACTTCCCACTCTCTGCCTGTCCAGGTCTCTCTCCAGGAACGACTATGTGCTTACTCCATTTCAGCCACTTGAGGGCAGCAGAGCCCTGGCATATTAGGGCCCACTTCAAATACTTGAGAAATGACTAAACATTTTTAATTCAACCACAGGGACATAATTGATTAAATAAAGAGCTGAGTAAGGGGATAGGTACCACAGCTGCAATCTCTGCTCCAGTTTGATGGTTGAGAGCTGCCAAAACCACTGAAGCCAGAAAGAAGAACAAGGTGCTGGTGACAGTGTTGATTAGATCCTGCAAGAGAGAGAGAGAGAAGAAAATGATCATGTCGAATGATTTCTGAAGGATCATGTGACACTGAAGACTGGAGAAATGACTGCTGAAAATTCAGATAAAAAAACTGTTGCATGGTAATATACATGGTTTTCAAAATGACCTCTGGTCTGTTAAGCATACAAGGCACATGGGTTTGTATACACTACACAGTTTTGGGAGTAACAACCACATTTAATAAATATGGGACTGGTGTTGTTGAAATTTGCAAATAATGCACATCTCTCTCCACACGCAATAACACGCACAAGGAACACATATTGTGGTTATAGAAAAGAATCACCCCCCTTTAAAATAATCACATTTTGTTGTTTTGCAGCCTGAAATGAAGACGGACACAGTTTTTGTTTTATCCAGCTGCATTTACTCAGAGCAACTTATAACATCCAAGTGAACGATATAACAAAGACATGTCAGAAACAAACAAAAAAAACAAACAAACACTGAGTTGGAAAAAGGATCACCTCCCTCCTAAAAATGACTTGTAAACTTAATCAGGTGTAGCTTCCCAATGGCACACAAAGCCATTTGACTCTCATGTGATCAGCTGTGGTCATTTTGATTAGCTCAGCATGAAAAGAGCTTTCCTGGAGCATTTCAGTCCTTGGTAGTGCAACTGAAGCAAGCAATCAGCTATATGGGCACCCATCAAAAGATCTCTGGGAGAAAGTTGTGGACAGGCACAAGTCAGGAGATAGATAAAAAAAAAAATCAAAGGCTTTATCAATGCCTAGAAGCACAGTGACGGTCGAGTATAAGAGAGTGGAAGGTATTTGGTACAACCAGAACCCTCCGGATCAGCGGGCTACCAAGAGGCTTACAGCAACTAAGCAGTTGCAGGAATTTATGACAAAGAGTGGTCATTATGTGCATGTGACAACAATATCACAAATTCTCACAAATGTGGCTTGTATGAGAGGGTTGCAAGAAAAAAAAACACTCCTCAAGAAAGGCCACATGCAGTCAGATTGAGCTTTGCCAAAACACACCTTGAAGATTCTGAGGCAGATGAAACTAAAATTAAATGATTTGGCCTCAACACCAAATGATATGCCTGGCAGAAATCCAATACAGCTCACCATAAAAATAACAGCATTCCTCCAGTAAAGCATAGAGGTGGTAATGTCATGTTATGGGGGTGTTTCTCTGCAGCAGGGACTGGAGCACTTGTCAGGAAGAAGGAAAAATGGATGTGGCAAAATACCGTCAAGTCCTTGAGGAAAATCTGCTGCCCTCTGCCAGAAAGTTGTCAATGGGAAGAAGGTTTACATTCCAACATGACAATGACCCAAAGCACACAGCAAAACGGACACACAGTGTTTGAAGTAGAAAAAGGTGAATGTCCTTGCATGGACTAGTCAGAGCCCAGACTTAAACCCCAATCTGTGGAATTACTTGAAGACTGCAGTCCACAAACACCCCCCATTAAATTTAACTGAACTTGAGCAATTCTGCAAAGTAGAGGCATATCCCAGCAGACTAAAGGATGTAATTAAAGCAAAAGGTGGTTCAACAAAATACTTTTCTAAACCCACTGTACATTTTCATTGCCATGATTTGTTCCAGGAGAAGAGACAAATCTCCTACAACTACAAAATAATGCAACAAAGAGAGGAGGGGCAACTCTTATGTGCAGTGGACTTGTATGTGGCCAGAGGGTCGTAGCTCTTTAATAATAACATTAATCCTGAGGGAAGTAATATCAACAGACACATTACATATTCACAATTTAGAGTACATCAAACTATAAGCAAAACCCTTTCATGACCAAAGAGTCAAAACAAGGAGCTGACAATGAGGTGTGTGGTATGTGACTGCCAGTGATGCAGTTTGACAGGCAGGTGGAAGTATTTACACACATTTCATGACTCCTTCTGAAAATTGTTTTGCTGCCCAAGAAAACATTTCTTAGAACCACGGTTGAAAAAACAGTGTGCTGCTTAATATTTTTTAAAAACCTGCTACTTTTTTCAGCCATTCTTTGATTTGATCTTTTGAAATTTATTTGAAACAATATTTTTTCAACTACAGTATATAAATGTAATGTCTTTACTGTTGTTTTTGATCCATTTAATGTGTCCTTGCTAAAAACAATACTAATAATAAAAAAGGAACACTTAAAAAAACTATTTTTTACAACTTACAGTTTTAATACTTTTACAAATCAGAGTCAAAGCTTTCAGGAGAGAGAGAAAGGATGGGAGGAACCAGTTGGGGATTTCTGAAATGAGGCCAAATCCTCCTCTGTTCACTCCTCCTGAGCACTCCGAGTCTGTATACAGGTGCATCTAAAAAAAATAGAGGTGTGGACACGTCATTTATTTCAGTAATTCAACTCAAATGTGAAACTTGTGTATTAAATAAATTCAGTGCACACAGGCTGAAGTAGTTGAAGTCTTTGGTTCTTTAAGTGTGATGATTGTGGCTCACATTTAACAAAACCCACCAATTCACCATCTCAACAAATTAGAATATGGTGACATGCCAATCAGCTAATCAACTCAAAACACCTGCAAAGGTTTCCAGGGCCTTCAAAATAGTCTCTCAGTTTGGTTCACTAGGCTACACATTAGACTGCTGATCTGACAGTTGTCCAGAAAACAACCATTGACACCCTTCACAAGGAGGATAAACCACAAACATTCAATGCCAAAGAAGATGGCTGTTCACAGAGTGCTGTATCAAATGTGCCATGTGAACAGTAATTGAGGGGAGGAAACAAAGTGTGGAAGGAAAAAGATGCAAAAACCAACCGAGGATGAGAACCGCCGCCTTTATGAGGATGTCCAAGCAAATTGATTCAATAATTTGATGTGCCACGTCACAAGGAATGGACGGAGGCTGGGTCAAGGCAAGAGCCAACCACACACAGACGTGCAAGGAATTGGTACAGTTGTAGTATTCTCTTGTTAAGCCACTCCTGACACACCAGACAACGTCAGAGGCGTCTTAACTGGCCTAAGGAGAAGAAGAACTGGACTGTTAACCAGTCGTCCAAAGTCCTCTTTTCAGATGAGAACAAGTTTTGAATTTCATTTGGAAACCAAGGTCATAGAGTCTGGAGGAAGGGCGGAGAAGCTCATAGCCAAAGTTGCTTGAAGTCCAGTGTTTATTTTCCACAGTCTGTGATGATTTGGGGTGCAATGTCATATGCTGGTGTTGGTCCATTGTGTTTTTTGAAAACCCAAAGTCACTGCACCCGTTTACCAAAAAACTTTGGAGCACTTCATGCTTCCTTCTGCCGACCAGCTTTTTGAAGGTGCTGCATTTCATTTTCCAGCAGGATTTGGCACCGGTCCACATTGCCAAAAGCACCAAAAGTTGGTTAATGACCATGGTGTTGGTGTGCCTGACTGGCCAGCAAACTCACCCGAGCTGAACCCTTAGAGAAGATCTATGGGGATTTGTCAAGAGGAAAATGGAAACAAGAGACGACAAAAATGCAGATACGCTGAAGGACATGTCAAGGAAACTGCGATTCCATACACAACTCAGCAGTCCACAAACTGATCACCTCCATGCAAGCCGAATGATGGCAGTAATTAAAGCAACGGGCCCCTACCAAGTATGAGTACGTACAGGTAAATGAACATACTTTCTGAAGGCAACAATTCCTAAAAATGTTTTTTTATGGTCTTAGAAGTATTCTAATTGTTGAGCTAGTGAATTGGTGGTTTTTTTTGGTAAAAATGGCAGCCAAAAATCATCACCATTAAAAGAACATAGATTAAACTACTCAGTTGTGTGCATTAATTATGTAATACACGAGTTTCACAATTTGAGTTGAATTACTGCAAATAAATGAACTTTTCCACGACATTAAAATTTATTGAGATGCACCTGTCGCTGTGGGTTTTGTCTGAGCCATGGTTCTGTAGGGGGTGAAATGTAACACGCCTTTCAAAGCACATCACAAACTCAACCTCACTGGCTGGCACCTCGAATTTCACATCACAGCATGAAACACTGGCTTTGATGTCTCCAAGTGAACACAGACTGCCTGCTCCTCTCAGCTTTAGGCAGTTGTACACGCGTTATGACGCTTGTGGGCAGTGACATGAATCTGCTGGATGAGGAAGGGGTTGCACTAAAGTGATCTAATCACAGACCAGGGTTCAACTATTAAAGATGACCCACTGACACAGGGAAAAGTGTGAAAGAAGCATTTACACAGCACGGTTTTCAACTAAAAACAGAAAACTTTGAATGCATTTTGCCGTTCATTTACACGACAACAACGTTTGGGGGGCCTGAAAATGCACACTTTTGAAAACAGGTTTTAAAATGCAAGTTTTTGAAAACAATACCATTATCATCTCCATGTACAAAAATGCAAATCTGTGAAAACAGTGACATCATGCGTATTATGTGTCAGTCTATAGGCTTGTGCACAGGCAAGCAGCACTTCTTTACAATGTGACATTGCCAACTATTGGCCTGGCATGCATAACAATACAGTACAGTGTTTTGTCATTTTTTGTCATTTTTATTATTACAAATTATAAACATCTATTACACATATATTTTGTTATTTTATTATGTAATTATTATATATAATTATATAAAAAGTAAATAAACATCCAGATTTCCCATACTACAGAACATTGAAATCTCTGAGAAGAGAAGGAACTAAGCTGGGTGATTTGTCTATGTGCAGCCAATAAGCACTCCAGCGTGACTTAGGCATGGCCACCCATGTGATAAAATGCATGATGGGAGTGATTGCCCACACTTGTCTCACATGATACTCGCCATCACTCTCTCTCAACCACACGCACTCAAGCAAAGCCATGCCCATCTCACACGCAATATAGAACACTAACAATATGCCAAAACCAGGATACGGTCTCAATCATTCAAACACATGACAAATCAGCCTTTGCCTTAACACATACTTCAACAGATGGATCAAATGCAAGCCAAACTGAACTCTGAAACACACTTAATGTTAAAAAACTGCTGACGTGTTTAAAATATTCTAAGTGTAAAAACACAAAGCATATGCCTGAGGTTGAACGACAGTACTAAGTCCACACAATTATTTAGGAATTAATATACATTACTAGCTTCATAAATATAACCATGGAGGTTTACATACAATGATTAAGCATTTAATGCAGGTAATATGAAACTGAACAAAAACAAAACAGCAGTCATGAGTTGACTGAAAATGTACTTTAAGAAGTGTGTGTGTGTGTTTTGGCAGGCTGCTTGTGGAGAAAGCAAACTGATCTCAGGAGGGGTTTAAAAATGGGAAATGTTGTGTTCAAACTGGGTACAGATCTCCGATGTATTTAACAGCCACTGCAGCCTTCCACGTTGTTAAAGGGGTCATCGGATGCAAAATTCACTTTTGTTGTTGTTTGAACATAAATGTGTGTTGGAAGTGTGTGTAAACATCCATCCTATAATGATAAAAATCCACCCAGTTGTTAAAATCCTCTTTCTCAAATCAGGCTGTTCTGAGATTCCTGTCAGAATGACGTAGTTCTGTCATCAGTCCGCCATTGTGTCGACTCCGGTGCAGAGAGGGACTGGGTGAGCAGAGCTCATTAGCATTTAAAGCAACATGGACTAGAATTGCTTGCTAAAAACAGAGCTCATTTTGACAGGGTAAAAAATTTGTTTTTTACACTACCATTGAGAAATTTTAACCAAAGTATGTTATAGACTTTTCATAAAGAATCATATCAACTTGTGGAAAATGGACATCCGATGACCCCTTTAACAAGGGACTGAAGGTCAAATCTCTGTACTTGAAATGTACTTGTCCTGTGTTATAAAATTACCAGTACATTGTAAGCAAAAGCAACATACCATTTAAAAGTTTGGGGTCAGGTTTTTTTTTTGTTCTTGAGCAAGGACAAATTAAATTGATTTGCATTTATAATATAATAATAGATATTTATAATGGTACAAAAGAATGTCAAATAATTGCAGAATCCACAAAAATATTAAGCAGAACATCTGTTTTCAACATTCATTATAAAAGTCGGCATATTACAATGATTTATGAAAGATCATGTGACACTGAAAAATGACTGCTGAAAATTCCGCTTTGCCAGGGACAAGAATTAAATTACAAACAAACAAAAAAATAAATAAGGTTGTTTATTTTTATAAATTGTAATAATATTTCATAATGTTACTGTATTTTTGATCAAATAAATGCAGCCAATCATAGACTTTTCAGCGACACACACACAAAAAAAATCTTACTGACCCCGAAATTACACTTGAGAAGCAGCACCTCCAAGCCCAGTGAATTAGTGAAGAAATAAAAAAAAAATCAAGACTTTTCTACACACATTACGATGTGTTAATGGAGGATAGAGCACCAAGTTCATTTAGCAAATTGTTGCCAAAAAAACTATTTATGTACAAGGAGCATATTTAAGCAGAGAATCGATGTAAAAAAATGTATACATGCGTGTATATGTGTGTAAGACGGAGAGAAATAGTGAGTTAGGCGCGGTTTTAACAGAGTTTCGTTAATACTGAGTTACAGACTGCTTTAGGCAACAGGAGGCCCATAGATCTTGGAAATGTTAAAAAAATATAAAAATAAATAACAATAATAATAATCATTTAATTCTAGATTTGCTAAGCAATATAACCTGAATCCTGAATGTTCAGTCATATCTCTTTATCCGCATCGGTGGCGAGACTTTAAATGAAGCTGCTAAAAGCTTTTCCTGGACCTTCCATTGGTGTGCTGGTGCTCTCTGATGCTGTGTGTGTGAAGAGACAACATGATACACTGTTAACCTTTATCCTTCAACAGGTCCAATATTATAAAACATGGTTCTAGATAGGAAATCATTCTGAAACTATAAGAATATGAGAAAACAAAGAAATAACAGTACATTTACACAGTTAGTTGAATGACAATAATTTTGTCTTAATCAGTCAGATTTCCAAATGACATTTTAATGCATCTTTACCCCTCTCGCAATTGTCCTCTTGCTCATGTTCAGTAATGACACATAATCATAGGATCACTGCAAAGCTTTTCAAGTCTCAGAGTGGTCATTCCATTAAAGCACACAATGTAAAACCAATCATTATCCCGTCACCTCACAAAGTCAAAAGCCCAGTCTATTTTTCATCGTGCTCAATGAACTCTGGTCGTGCTTCTCTGTATATATATGCATGTGAGGTTAAAGATGGTTTATGAATGGGTACAATGGTGCCAGCGTACCACCGCGAGCTGAATGCGCTCATTCTACTGACCTATCACTTTCAATAATGTCAGTCACCATGCCAGCCCCCTTTGAGCCTGGCACTGAATCACACCATCAAAGCACTCAAGGGAATAGGGGGTGTTGTACAATAGACGGACCGTCCAACACAACCACCCCTCTGGAACCAACCGCCACAAGAAACTACCAGTTAGTTTTGTGTGTACGCTCCAATCTGCTGCCATTTAAACTAAATCAACGTTAGAAGACATGAACAGATTTAGAACAAACATCTGATTTTAAGACCTAAAAGTTCTACCATCCACATTTCTGCTCTTTATAGAAAGACGTTTAATTGCTGCTGGGAGGATTTTATCTCCAAATGAAAAAAAAAAAATCAAACCCTCTTCTGAGAAAAGAGGCCACAATTACAGGACCAAAAAGTACCGTTTACTTTTAGCGCTGTGTTATGTGAAAGTTCCTGAAGCACAGCAGTGGTGAATGTATGCAAGCGATACAAACACAAAACAGGGGAGGAGAGTCAGGCTGTTACTGAACAAACCTCTGTCTCAGTGCATCCATTCCAGAACAAATGAGAGGCCTGGACCCATGGGGTCCACCTGGCAGGAGATGATGCTCAGTCCAAAACCTCAGCTCCAAATGATCCTAAAGATCATAGTTCTTCCAATGAGTCAGTGATATCAAGAAAACCCCAATCCGTCAGTATTACAAAATGCACAAAATCATACACACTGGATGTCACAAAAACCATGTTTAACATCTCTCCCATCAGCCAAAATATGGTTTATGTAATCTGGCAAGTTGAGATTTGATGCTTATGTGAGCTATTCAAGTTTGAATTCAGCTCTCAACATTTCCTGATCGTCGTCATTTTCTTCCCCCACCATTTCCTGCCATTTATCCACTGAAAATACAATAAAATTAGGAAGCAAGCTAGAGAAGAGGATATAAAAAGTAAATATAAAATATAAAAAGCACTTCTACAAAAGTGGCAAAAAGCACTTAGACTAAAGGCCTTGTCCTAAAATAAAAATATGATGCTCGAAGCTTTTTTTATATGTGTATAATTGAGGTTAAATGCATAAATATATGCATTTATATGAATATAAATATATGCAAATATATGCAGGGTCCAACTTTCTCCATCTATGTTTGGGTGCCCTTACGAAAAAGAAGTTTATTCAAGTGTGCTATTAGTATACTTCTTTTAAACTAAAAACAGGAAAGTATACTTTTAGTCTACTTTTTATGTACTTTTCAGAAATGGGCTTTATGTACTTCTCAGAAATATACTTAAAATGACATTTAAGTATACTTGACTTATACTTAGAAAAGGTCTAAATATATTTTATTCTATATATATTTTTTATTATATATTTTAGCTATAATTGTGCTCCTAGAATCCGTGTTTTCATTGTTATATTGCTAGTACACATCTTCTGTACAGAATAAAAAAAAAACACAAGTGAAGAAGAAACCAAAAACAAATGCTTCCACATGTAATCTAGCATGACCATCAGACATAAAACAGCATCAAAACTACGTAACATTATGGAATAAAATGTCGACCAATGAAGAGGTAATAATAACTATCAAGCATTGGGGTGTTGATTGACTTTATCTACGTTTCGATTATCATTCTGAATCCAATTCAGTTCTTTTTCAGCTTTTTGTCAAAAAATGTGGTTATTTCTTTATTTTTTTTTATTAAACTTGCGCACATTTAAGTGTTGATAAAACAAGAATGCATGAAGCTAGAATAAAATATTTTAGTTTACAAGCAGATACCCTGTTCTTTGATGTTTTTTCTATGTTCAGATATTAAGGTACACCAATATATACAAAGTATAATAAAATAGGGACATATAGTATACTTAAAGTATGATGTAAAGTACACTTAAAGAAAATTTACGAGTACACTTGCAGTATAAAACTACTAAACGAGTAGTTTACTGAGACTATACTTCAAAAAGTACTAAAATGCTACTACAAGTATTTAATAAGAAAACTATCAGTATTCATATAAGTCCACTTTTAGTATAGTTGCAGTACAAAATAAACATTTTGATGTAAACTAATTGTGTACACAAAGTTTAATACAGTTATACTTAAAGTATACTTAAAAGTATATTTTATGTACTAGAAAGTGGGCCAATTTAGTCCCAAGGAGTATTGAAACACACTTACAAGTATACTACTAGTACAATGATACTTACTACATAAAGTATACTTAACATATATACTTGAACTTTACTTAAGTATACTTACTAAAATAAACTTGAAGTATACTACTTTTTGGTAAGGGTGGGCAAATTAAATATTAAAGAAAACACTGAAATTTTAATTTAAAATGGCAGAGGCACTTCATTGTCTGTGAGAGGTTAAGTACATATTCTTGAGTATACCATAATGCAACGCAATAGTTATGGTTGTATGTGACTTGCTGTTACTTTTCTTGGTACGTGCACAGCTCTGGAAATACAACTCCACAGCCTTTTCCATCATAAGCTCTCTAATAGATCCACAGCACTGAGGTCCAATTATACTGAGCTTTGTTGTGTGTGTGTGAGTGTGTAGGCAGGGAGACAAAGGGAACCATGCCTTATTAATCTTTCAGTGAATCAGTAAATTCATCTCCCAAGAGCAGCCATTCATGTTTGCTAGAAGCGGGTTTAATGAGCGCTGTGAGCACTCAAGGTCCATTCTGAGCAATATGAACCCAGTGTGCACGGCCTCCTCCTCAGCAGCACTGGACGCAAGAGACTGGCTTACTTTCTAAAAAGCACAGAGTTATTGGCATGTCTTGGCAACATAAAACCTCTTCCATTTAAGTAAGCAGCTGATCGACACAAATAACAAATAACTTCTGCTTTCTCATAATCTATCATCACAAGTGCTTCTTAAAATATCATGCCATAAAAAATGGATTGAAGGAAAAATAGTTACACTGCAAAACTGTCTTCAAGGCAAACACTTTCTCTCGTTGCTCAGACAAATACACATCAGAAACTGACAGAAAAGCACAGTTAAAGAAGAAATCTAAAAATAAATTAAATTAGATTAGATTAAATTAAATGAAACCCCAATAACTAAATAAATTCAATAAAAAATAAAAAGACTCAAATTTTGGTCCGTTTTTCATGCTAAGCAATGGGATGCAAAGCCACACAGGTTTGAAAATTAAATGAGGGTGAATAAATTACAACAAAATATTCAGTTTTTGGGCAAACTATCCATTTAAAAGTCTAACGTTGTGAAGGATTTCACAAAATGTTGTGTGGATCTTGATAAGAATTACATACTGTTAGACTCCAGTTGATATGGGGCACTTTGGTGTGCAGGTTCAGGCTGAAGATGAGGAGCAAGACGCCTGTGACAACGAAGGCACTGCAACTGACAAACTCAAAGAGGTAGACGCCGGCACAGGGCGAGCACATCATTATGGTCTCAATGAAGATGAATGAGATGAGAGCCAGGACCTGCAACAGAAAGGAGAAAACCGACCCTTTTAAAACAAAACAAGAAGCATTTGTCCCAGCAGCAAACAGCTCACTTTATTTTATCAAGCAGAAAATTAAAGAAACATCGAATGCAGACTTAAAACGATACAACAAATCAAATTGATCTCTGTGCAAATCATGGTGTCTGATTCAAGACAACAACATAATACAATGCAGTCCTTTGTGCAGATCAGTGAAATACCACAAGAAAGTATTTCTCGAAAAGCTGTTTCAAGGCATAAATGACTCGTCTATATTCAGAGTTTACTTTGTAATGCGTTTTCCACATGGTCATAACAGAGCCTTGCGGAGTATGCTGAACCCTACTGAAGTCGCAGAGGGTTCACCGATGTTTTCCTGCCGCATTCGTCAGTAGACCACAGCATGGGAAGAAATCTGAGGTTAACGTGCTATTTAGGTGTTATGCAGCCTTGACTCTCCAGCACAAAACCTCAGACAGATTACAGGTTGGCCTGCTCCAACAGGGGAGACAGAACCTCTGCCACAAAACATTCCAACATCTAGACGGGTGCCAAGCATTTCCAGCTGGCTGGGACTAGATGCTGTCATGTGGCAGACGCTAAATAAAATGTTGTGCATATCTAGGAATGGAAGCACAATGTGGAAACCTCCCTGCGAAATGAATGATTTATGTGATGAATAAAGAACTGGATGTGGGCTTGATAATGGAATGACAGTGATAGTCTGCCACCAAGTTCTGATTTTCCTGATGCTGAAAAATAATAGCAAAACCATCCACTGGACCATGGCACTATAGGGTATCCAATTTGTCACTTTAGGGTTTAAAAGATGCTTAACATGAAGCTCCAATGCACCTTTTGTGAAGTCCACACTGGAATGAACTTGATGGCTGGGTCTGCTATCCAACAGTTTATGTATTACGTGACCAAAGTGTGGACTCATAACTGCAAAGGACTGAGGGTGCCATTTGTTAGGGGCCAAAAAAGATTTTAATTTGAGGGCTAAAATACTGAATCATCCTTGCGTCACAATCAATTTCTCAGACAAACAAAATAAGACCCAACAAAATGTTCCATTCTTTTTTCCAAAGCTCATGCTGTGCATTTGAAATGCAGATTGAGCAAGCACCAGCCAGCATGACTGCAATTACTGTATGAGACCTGAACAGATGCATTAAAGATTTTCCATGGCAGCAGTCACCTGATCTACCATGCAAAAATACTTTCCTCTTTAAAAAATAAAAGTTATTTCATGCATATGTATAATATATGTATATATTATGCATATGCAATTTTTGAACACACATGCTATATATTTATAAATGTATCCAACTGAATTACCATAGGTTTGTCAAGATGGATAATTTCTTATAGCTTTAACAGTAGTTCAAGCTATACGGTGTATATACTGTATGTATTTGTTAAAGACACTGAAATGCATTTCTTCAGAAGTTTTCCCCACCATTCAAAATACAAAACTGCTATGGACTATACCATTTTAATTTCTGAATGTTGTTTGTGGTGGCATGAAGAGGATCAAATTACGATTTACATTCCCCTCCTTGTTTGGCTGATTTCTTGTCACTGAACCATTTATTCAAAGCAAACAACATTAAATCTCAAAGTGGGGTTTGGTGCCTTGTTGCCCCAAAAATGAAACTTCTGTCATCATTTACTTACCTTCATCTCACTCCAGCCTGTATGACTTTCTTTCTTTCTTCGGAACACAAAAGAAGATATTCTGAAGAATGTTGGTACACAAAATAGTTTGGTGACCAATGATGCCCATTGTATGGACAGCACAAGACTGTTTCAAAATATCTTATTTTATGTTCTAAACAAGAAAGAAAATAACTGAATTGGAATGACATGAAGGTGAGTAAATTATGACAGAATTTACATTGGTGAACTATTTGTTAATAGGCCACCAACCTTGGAAGTGGCACACATCTTTTGCTATATGTAATTTAAGGGTTAGTTTACCCCAACGCAAATTTTGTCATAATTACTCCCCCCGTGTGTTCGAGGACCGTAAGACTTCGTTATATGCGGAACAAAATTTAAGATATTTTTGAGGAAATATGAGGGCGCTCTGACCTCCCAATAGCCCGCAAGGGAGTAACTACCACATTCAGGTCAAGAAAAGTACCAAGATGATCGACAGTAGTCAGTTCTGTGTGACATCAGAGTCATCACGCCGGATTGGGTCAGTGCGGGCGGCCGCACCCGCTCGCGTCATGGGTACTGTGACGCGGTCCAAAAGTGACGCAGTAAGTAGTAAAGATGACAAGGTGGAAGAAAGGGTGATGTTTGTTTTTTGGCGCAAAAAAAAAGTATCTCATAGCTTCGTACTTTACAGTTGACCCCACTGATGTCCACCCGGGCATACTTTGCGGCTCCTCTTGGTATTTTCTGCCTGAACGTGGTTAGGTTACTTGCGTTATGCGGCAGGGTCAGGAAGCTCTCATATTTCATCAAAAATATCTTAAATTGTGTTCCAAAGATGAACGAAGGTCTTACGGGTTTGGAACAACACGAGGGTGAGTAGTAAATGACAGAATTTTTTCATTTTTGGGTGAACTAACCCTTTAAATATTTCCACAGAATTTCATATGAAGGCTGACCTCATGTAAGCTGATTGCCCTTCTAACACAATGCAAACCCTTCTTTATCTCATCCGGCTTATTTGCATTGAACACGTTAAGAAAGTGTGGACCAAAGATAAACGAGCGCTCACATCATGACGTTCCTGTCACAGTGCCAGCAGAGCCAGCATCACTTCAGTTGACCGTCATGCCCCATCTAAAAGACAGATTAAAGACGTGCATTTGGAGATGAGGTCATTGTTCTTGATAAACACAGCACAGCCTGCGTCCCACAAGGCAGCAGGTGTCAGGCATACAGAAAGCCAAAGATTTTAAGTAATGATTATATGTCACTCCCCACCCTCCTCCTCCAATTTTTGCCGTCCTTCAGAGCCCCCCTACATTAGGCAATCAGCTAGTTCCTTGTAGCAATGGCCACATGGAGTCAAATCCCCAGTTTGTACACACACCATCTGTCGTGCCCAGAAAATTAATGGTGGGAGGCTTGGTCTGACAGCTTGCAATGTGTTCCAAGAGCTCCTCCTTAAACGGAAATGAGCCTTCCAGCTCCCACCCAACAGTCCTTTCCTCGCCTGAAGGGAATTGCTCCTTGCACAAAATTTAAACCACTATTTCTTAAACTTGGAGATGTTTGCGGACAAGCAAACTCTCCATATTACATAAGTTTCGCGAGAGGGAGCGGAGAGGCAAAAAACATCTGGTAAGTCCATCAACTCGCTACATTACAGAGAGAGCTCTTTCATTATATTTAACGGTCCCTCATTAAAACATACCTTGAAAAACGATCCTTCAAGGTAAAATGACACGTTTATGATGCTACTTCAATGCCTAAGACTGCTCCAAAAACATCTATAATGAACCAGACCTGAATCAGAATGACACAAGGTGGAATCATCTGGATCTGGTGGCTTCATTCTCAGAACTTGAATCAGTTAAAAGGTCAATAGTTTTGCCCTTCAGGGCTGAAATTACCTTAATTGACAGGGTCCTTCCTGGTCAAAGTGGTTGTAGAAAAGAAGCAATATAAAAACAAAAGGGTTTGGAGTATCTCTAGCCAAGGACATTTCAAAGTCTTCCATTTAGGGATGACTAGTGGCAACTAACTAGTTGATTAGCAAGATCATCTAGTTTACCTAGATTTTTTGTTCTTGTATGCCATTCAAACGTTTGGGGTCAGTAAGATTTTTTTTGGAAAAATCAATACTTTTATCAATACAAGGATTCATTACATTGATCAAAAGTGATAGGAAAGACATAAGATTACAAATTATTTATATTTCTAATTAATGCTGTTCTTTTGATTTTTTTTTTTCATCAAAGAACCCTGAAAAACAGTAGAAATGTAGAAAATCATAGCTTCCAAAAAAGCACTGTTTTTACCATAGATAATAATTAATGTTTCTTGCGCACCAAATCAGGGTATTAAAATGATTTCTGAAGGATCATGTGACACTGAAATATGGAATAATGACTGCTGAAAATTCAGCTTTATCATCACAGAAATAAATTACATCTTAAAATATATTAAAATAGAGAACTGTTATTTTACATTGTAATAATATTTTACATTATTTTATTAATAATTTTTACTTTATTTTTTATCAAACAAATGCAGCCTCGGTGAGCATAAGAGACTTTCAAAAACATCAACAAATAGTACATAGCTTTTGAATGGTGGTGTACAGTTTTTACTAGTTACATAGTTATGCATATTTTATTTTATAGATATTTATCGTTATTTAAAATGTTTCTTTTTCAGCAGCAGTGCTTAAGTTAGCATGCTTTTGCTTTACTGCTGTTTACAGTTTACACCTCATACAATCTGTTCTATCTAGATTTGCAAAAACTATGTAAACCCTAGGAAATGACCCCTAAAATAAGAATTATATTTTTGTAGAAGCCCAACAGATTATTTCTGTATACAAAAGCCTAATGATTATTTTTGTTTCATCTGTGAATAGAATGGGGAGATCCATTGATATTAGCCAAGAAAACCACATCTGCAGATGGACAAAAAACCATGCAAAGATTAAACAGTCAAAAAGACTCCTCCTTATCCCACGGGGGCCTTAGATAAATCATTGGCCAGTACATGGAGAAACAGCCATGGCTGAATATCCTTGTCAAGTCAACAGCAGGAAGCATGCAGCCATGTGAAAAGTCCAGTGCTACAGATCATTTTGCCCTTTTATTCCCAAAAACATTCCAAACAATCCAAATACCACTCAGATTGCTAGCAGGACAGACTGGGGAGGACATATCCAGCACACAGGGTCCAATGGAATCCCAGACAAAAACATGATAATGTGACAAAATCAAGAACCTATAATATACAGTAACTAAAGTCTAACTAGCAGAGCTCAATACAGCCCTTCTCATATGCGTAATATATTAAACCTCTGTTTTGAGGAATGATTGATCACATATTCAAATAAGACTGAGATTTTATGGTCGCAGCTCAAAACACCCCAAGGAATATCACTGGAATGCTGTAATTTATAAGTTATGTGGGGACTTTCTGAATCATATCCTGTTTATTTGGACTTTTTAGTATATTATTTTTAATTGATCCCCTCTTACTAACCTGTTCATTACCGCAGTAGGAAATGTCCCATACCGTATTATCTACCTGAGGAAAGTAACAGCTCAGAGAAAAGGAGCCGTTTGAACATCACAGAGTATTACAAAACACAAACATCTCAGGTGTGTGATTAACTAGTGGCTTCTTCTTCAACTTTTAGCCTCTTGCATAGACTTTGACATTTTTGCTAATCTTTGACAAGCAGCAGTCTATAATATATGAGTCAAAACAGACATTAAGGTTGAAGAAGCTGGCTTCTGGGTCAGTAATGAACAGAGCTTTACTATACTACTCATGCCTGCCAGCAATTTTACTCCACAGGCAAATGAAGTTTCTGAATGCACACAAAACAGCATAGACAGAAAGCCACACATTAAGTTCATGAAGATAAAAGTGCTGCATGTACTCCATATGTCCACTATCTCAGCTATATTGTGTGTGCTCCCACGTATTAATCCATTAAGAAATCTTTGAGCAGACAAGCTATCTTCTGTACTTGGCACACAGGTTGTTTCCTTTGGCAGCACACACAAGCCCTTGTTTCATCTAATAACTTCCTTAGTTTCACTCTGTTTTCCCCCGTGCATGCAGTTTCTTAATTGTGCATCACCATGAGGGCCCGATCTGAGATGCTTTGCTTTTGCTGAGCCAGCAAAACAACAGACAGCCATATTTTTTTTCTCTCTCCTTACACTTCCCACTCCTTTTCAACATCTGGCAGAAGTTCACAGGCAAAAAAAGCTCTTCTGTGAGTTTCTGTTTTGACCACAGTGACTCTACAGCTTTTTGGGTGTTTTGCCAAACAAGCAGACCTAAAATGCAATCTGAAAGTTAATTCATTCAGACTCCAGGCAACATTCCCCTTCGTCACTGATGCATTCCAGAGATTTTGACGCCTGTCGGCATGTATCCAACAGGAAATATTTTGATTTAAAAACCCAAAAAATAGGAAATTTGCTCTCCTCGCACTAATCCAATATGAGAAGAACGTAATCAGGAGTGAATATCTAAATGAAAATATGGACAGCAAATCTGTTATCTTGTGCGGAAAAATGCTTTTTTTGATGCCACTGTTTGGATGGAGACATATGTCTTGCCTTGAATATTTAGGGGCCAAGCCCCGAAGGGGTGTAGCCCCTATTGTATCCATTAGTTTTCTTCACTCAATATTCTTCTTCTTCTATATGGGTTGTCTATGGCAGCCCTATGAACCGTAAGTAGGAAAATGATAAAATTTGGCACACGTGTAGTCGTGGTCCTGATTAGTGATCTGACCAACTGAAATTTAGTTCATCTGATTCCACTCATCGTTCTGATTACATTCAATAGCTTACATTAAAACTCAGTAGTGGCCATTTTGAAAAGTACAGTATTCATTTTTTTTGCTACTCCTCCTTTAAAATGTCTCCAATTCTTCTGAAAATCGGCATGGATGATCTTTGGTCTGAGCCGCACAGAAACGACTGAACAGAATTTTGATATTCATCTTTGCTCAAAAGTTATGATGTTGTGAACTCAAAATTGATTCAGAGGCTGTATCCCGGCCAAACTTTTGATTAATCGAAATGAAACTTGGTACACTTCATCAGCACCATGACCTGAGGGTCCATGCCAATCAATGTTACCAATTTGGCAACAGTGCCACCTATGGATCATGAGATATGAAAATTTGCTTTATGAAAACTTTCATTTTGAAATTTGACAAATTTATATTTCTTTTGAACAATTTGACATATCGGCACAAAAATTGGTAAGAATCATCAACAGCATGACCCGGAGGTACCTGAGAAGTTTGAACGAGATATAATGATTTTTGCAAAAACCGCTTATAACTTTTGAAAACATTGTCCAAATTTTGTTCTTTTTGTTTCCTGGGTTATGCCAATTCTGACAATCTCTTAGTGATGTGACGTTCGAGGCTTGTATTAAAAAAAATGAAACATCTCACAATGAAGCACTGTTCCTGGAGCTTGATTCGTTTTGCCAAAACCACGTTATCTGCGACATCCGAAGCGTCGTTTACGCACACAACCACGCGACTGCTTCGTATTCAGATTCAAATAACGTGAACCCCTTGCACAGGTTTCAAGTGTCATTCACTTCCTTGATAAGAACAAAATCTAAATATTTACATGTGTAGTTTTGTGCATGTTCAGTTTGTATTAATCCCCGCTTCACAAGCACTTCAATTGACCATTCCATAATAATCTTCATTTAATTGGATCATATGTGCCTATATGAGCCATGCTTATTTTTTCATAAATTTATCCAGACGATCCATTATTTTGCCTGTTCTGCCATATTGAAGTAAATGAAAAGTACTCCTCCTACAAATTTTGTCCAATTTCTTGTCCAAATCTTAAGTGTTTTGAACTTTTGAGATGCACATTGTAAAGCTTTTGACTGTTAAGTGTGATGTGCCTTGATGAGTTTGATGTGATTATTATGCTTGCTGTACATGCTGTGCTTGAAGTAGCAGTGGTTGCTGTGCCTGCTGCACCTTCGGGGCTTGGCCCTGTATCACTGCTTGTAGCTATATTTTGATTATAATGCAAAAACTGGGAAATCTGTCTTTCTACTCTAATACGAACTAACATGAGAGGAATGTCATCAGGGAGGGACATCTAAAAGAAAGAAAGAAAGAAAGAAAGAAAGAAAGAAAGAAAGAAATGTCAAACAATAAATGATGGCACTGTTGATTAATACAATGTAACAAAGAAAGAAGAAAGAAAGAAAGACAATTACATTTACGAAAGAAGGAAAATCAAATAATGACACTGTTGATGATGAAGACATCTTGACTTCCTCACAGTCACCTGACTCTAAATTTGTTGCCAGTACACCTGGCTGAAGTTCAGTTCACAAAAACCTTCTTAGCTCAAACATTTTTCATGGAATGGAAAAGCACTGTGACTATTTGAACTTACCACTTCGATAATTTTTAAAATACCGAAATGTGATTTGATATAGTCCAGGTCACACCTAATGGCCCTGAACATGTTTCTGGAGTGCACGGGCTCGGTGGTCGGCTGATACGGACTATTGGCTCCTGAAATCATCGAGGTGTTGGAGGCCTCGCCATCAAAGCCCTCAGTCTCCTCGTTATTCCTCATGCTGAACTCTTTTATCTCCACGTCCCGCCCAGCTATAAGAGCAGATTCGGGGCTGAAATGAAGAGCTGTCCACTGGTCCACTGAACACAGCCAGGCAGAAAACAATGTCTCAACAAAGAACAACCCTTGTTACAAAACGATCACCGTAAACTCCAGCCGTGTGTATGACCTACAGATCCCGAGCCCAAACACTACATCCACCTCTCCGTCATCTTTGAGCTGTGCTCGGATCCTGTTATGAACAGTGCTGAACGATCTCGGCTGTTCTCATGGCAGTGTCCATATTTCACAGCTTCGGGATGCAGAATGTAATGTTGCCGCGAGTCTCCGCCCTCCTGCGAGGACAGACGATTTTATGCAAAGTCCTGACTTATGTTAGAGAAACAAAAGCAGGCAACAGTCATACTTCTAAACGTCAAGCTTTGAGTTCTTGTCTTCCCTCATGCAGGTGAAGATCGCAATATATGATTCATCAAATGCGAAACGACAGCAGTTTAAAGTGTCGCTATGGCAAGCTGTTTTAACGTTTATTCCTTGAAACCAATTGAAACATTTTAATATTGAATTCTATGGGGATGTTGTTTACTATGTGTGCCAAATGCTGCTGTTAAGTGTTCCAGATGTACTAGTAGCCTACATATTTATTAGATACTTGTAGCTGAAACTGAAAAATATAAGTCATTAAAGGTTTACTTACTACTGATAAAAACGGTACTTTTAACAAAAATATTTAGTTAAATGAATACATGTTAATTTGGCTTGCCACAGTATGTCAGTTTCCAAATCCTACTGCGTAGTCTTCCTAGACAGCATGTTGGTATTGGGTAGTTTTCAATATGAACTGTTGGTACTGAGTACAGAGACAATTAGTAATCCACTTGTAGACTTATTTAGAAACACTGTAAAAAAAAAACACTGTCTTTGTGTTGTAACATAATTGGTTCTCATGGCAGTATAACTAAATAAGCATATGTATATACAAATAAAAAACTACTATATACTGCATTATGCATTCGCATGTACACATTTATATTTTACATCTTAAAAGAGAGAGAGAAAAAAAGGACACATGTTGGGAGAACAGCACTGCCCCCTACTGGTTTGATTCCCAAAATAATGCAACCATCTTAAAACTGTGGCATATCTTAAGCTGTGGTTCAAAAGGTCAATAATATTAAATGAAATATTAATCAGTGCTGTAATGCTGCCTCCAAAAATGTTGTGCATCTTCTGGAATTAACTGACAAGCAAAAAACTAATCACAAGATAGTTGTAGTCTGGATTTGTATTTTATTTAAGCCAGGACTGAAAAAAAAAAAGAAAAGAAATTTCCTTATCTTTGTTTGCATTAAAAGCTAGATTTCACATGGCCACGTACTGCATCAAGTTAAAGCCATACAATCAGACTCGCTTTAAGGTACAGCTCACAAACACAGTCCTTTGTGTGAATCGAAAGGTCTTTCAATTCCTATATAGAAAATTTTGGAAGCCAAGAGCATTTTCTCAACATTTTCTTTCTTACAGGGGTAAGTGCATATTAGAAGGATTATACAGAACAAAGCCATCCTAGTCTGAATGAAATACATATAAAATTTGCTGTTCATTATATAACTGCAATCTTCCCAAACCGAGGGAAAGAAATCAATGAAGCGGAAGCCAAGTCAACTTGTTTCTTTTGGTGGCCACCCTTAGACCTTTTATCCGTTGTATTTCTCCTTTGGGAAAACAGATGGGTTCTGAGTTAGGAAGATTTTTCAAGTACTTCAGGCATCTCAGTTTTTTCAATTTCTTACTCCGTTAAGTTGTCTACATTTGCACCAAGCTACTATTAAAATCAGTAACCATCAAACTTTGTGGAGGTGGAAAAGACTAAATATTTAAGTAGCTGACAATTATGTTGCTTTTGACAATTTAACCAAGATGAATTAATAACAGTTCTTCACTTCCAGTAAAACGCCATGAAATAATACTGAACCCTGAATTCAGTCTTTTAGGGAGGAAAATGAGCTATGTTTGCAGGAATGTGTCAGTGATATTTAGACATGAGATTTCAGTCACCGCAAATGCAGAGAATGCAATGACATACTTAAGTGAGTTTAAGGTTATATGAGCAGTAAGAATGTTAGATGTGATCACAGGCTTCATCAGTGGCAGCCCCAATAAGTTCTTACACAATCTGAATAGATGAAACACCTTAACCACTAAAACAAGAGGTATATAGTCCAGACTTAATGTTGTGCTTGAATATCAGCAAATGCTTTAGCCCTGCCCATCATAAATGGAAACCGTTAAGCAATACTATGCAGCATAAATGAAAATTTCATTCAAGTTCCTTACCTCTAGTTTGGTATGAGATTTTTCTTTTCATATTTCATTAGTTCATGCAAAATAACAGTAAACACTACACGTCTTGTGGTCTATTCCCTTGAAGAGCTTAAAAAAAATGGACAAGGACTTCAAACTCTAGTGGAAAAAAATATATATCTGACATTGAACACAGACCACCACAGTAAGCAGAGGATCCGTTTTGGAATGATGCCTTCTCCAGGCTCAGCCAAGAGCGGCCACCTGGGAGGAATTTAGGACAGCGCCTCTAACCGGACATAACATGTGGATTCTACATCTTTGGTTCCAGATTCCAATTCTCTGCATTTTCCTTTTCCAGCTAAAAAATGTAATGCTCATTTTAAAGCCACTTTAGCTGCTCCATTTACAGTTTCTCCACTACAACATTAAGGTTAAAAACCTTAAGAAAACCATTATATCATGTCTGTGGATGATTTGTCAAGCTAACCCAACTAACTTAGTCGTTTCATTTTCAGCGGCCAAAAAAAAGAAAAAAAGAAAATCTTAAAACAATTAGCTAGAACCAGGAATATGACACAGAATCAGTAGTGGAAGAAAATGTTGAGAAACTGTACTATGAAGACGGACAAGGCTGTTGTATGGACTCAGACCTACCCTGAGTGAAGAGACCGAGCATATGGAGTGACAACAGTGAACGCTACACTGAAGGCAAAGTCATCACTTCCAGTGGGCACTGAGGCAGGGCACACGAAGCAACCGGAATGTTTTACATGAATCACTATACAGTCCTCAAATTGTATGAAAAAAAAGTGCTAGCAAACAAATCTGCGATCTCATTTGTAAGGACTGACAAAAGACACACTGTACAGTCTGTCACTTGGCCACATGAAGCGGCGCTAGTGGTTTAAGCCACAATTTCCAACTGGGAGGTAGGACGAAATGTCCCGCTCAGATGCGAAACACGTTTTATGTGGACGACGTTGACATTCGCAAAAAGAAAGGCAAGCTCCCTATGGCAGCAAAAAAAAAAAGTATCTAGGCCACTGAAGTAAGCGAAATGTTTAATTTTAACAAAAAAGCAATGACCACAGAAATTCATTTTCAAAATAAAATAACAAAAAAATAAATAAATTACATGAAGCAGAACCAAAACAAAACAAAAAAAACCTATTGACTGTTGATGCTACAGTGCAATTCCTCTTTTGGAGACGAGCACCTCCACTATGACACAGGCACTTGGGAGTTCTACTAGGAAAGATGCTGCCCTGCTCCTCTCCTCCAAAACCAAGCATAGCCAAAAGAAAACATTCGGCCTGATACTCATCAATGCTCGTTTCATCTGAAATAGTTCTTCATAAATTGTTAAAATAATTCAATTTGATATCAAATCAAAGCTTGTATAGCGAATATTTTGCGCATATTTACATAATTCAAAGAGGCGGTGTGGCAGCGTCTGCCATTCTTGTATGCTGAAGTCCAATGGGTATTTGTCATTAGTGTCATGACATCAGTGATGTTAACCATGTTAAGGGAAGCTTAACGTCTCACTGATAAAACACAGAAAGAAAAGAAAAGCTTGATTTGCTTTCTTTGTTATAAATACATCAGCATAAATGTACACACTATATACTTTTTGCAAGTACTTCTTGTTTTCAATGAATATATTTAGGATTTTTGCAGTAGTTGTAGCTGATTGCAACACTTGAAGCGACTGCTCATTGAATGCAGCAGTGCGTTTCTGCTCTTGTCAGGAGGAGGGGAATGGGTGCTGTTTAAAGTTCCCCAAGCTAAGCAAGGCCCCACATTTCAGAGGTTTGACTGCCTCCTTAAGGAGAGAGCACCCATTACCTGACCTGCCATATGCCACACCAAAAATTAATCACCACAAATAAACAAACAAACGAACATAGAAAGGGGTCTGGAAATGAAAACAAAGAAAAGCAGTTGCATCTTTTCAAATATCTACCTCTCTTTCCCCCACAACACCAGAGCCTATAAATCTGATAGAATCCCAACACTTTCGGTAAACCACGGTCTGTTTGCTGAGTGACACACAAAGCGGGGGGAATTTTGGTCATGAATAGTTTTTTTTTTTTCTCCTTTATGTCATTACATGTTGATTTCCAGAGTGGACAATGCTGCTGGCGCTCTCATGCCTCGTTCTCTGTCGCAGGGGTGTTGTTGGCCGTTACCATTGAGTCAGGTTTACGAGTCATTCGGTCCAGTTCCACCTGTACGTCAGTCAAACCCGGCTTCTGCCCTTGGAAGAAAGAAGAGAAAGAAAAAACAGAGTAATCTCCTGTAGTTTCTGTGTTATATATTTATATATATAAAAAGAACACAGGTTGTTTATGGTTATGTGGGAACCAGCTCAGTGGATGTGGATGAGTGCTGCATGCTGGTATGCATTCAAAAGCAGCATGCTGTGTGGGCAGCAAACTTAATGAGAAAGACATGAAAAGGCAAATAAAAAAAATAAAAAAACTGCATGCGGTTCATTATCCGAGCATAATGTCATTTAAATGATGGCGCCATAACAGCAGGTAAAGAACACAGAATTGTGTTAATATATTAGCAATTCATGTAAACAACTGAAACTAAATATCAAAGAATGAAAAGTGCAGTTGGTATGAACTCGACATCATCTTAGGTATGAAAACCAGTGAGTATGAGATATCACCATCCATGGTGGCGTCACTCACACAGGCTTTTCAGCCCATTTCTCCTGGTTATTCTCTCTGGCTCTAAGGGTAAAACTCCAAAGAACAGCATTGTCCCGAGGAACCAAAGAACATTAGCAGAGGATCCAGTAATCTCATGGAATGATTGTACAGATTCATAGTGTCAACCAAAAATCACAGCGGGATTGGGGGGGGGGGGGGGGTATGTATACCACGTTTGGTGGAAAGTAAAACTGTATAGCCATATAAAAGATATAGGCCAATTAGTCCGGGCTGCTACAGACCCAACGTCCACAATACGACCGGTGGACTAGATTCGCAAATGATTAAAAAAAAAAAATTGTACTTTTTTTTTTTTTTCATAACTGTTTTGTCAGGAGTAATCTTGAGTTTGTGCACAGCCATTTGCATGCAAATCATCAAACATTTATTTAAGAAACTGAGGCCAATTTTAGAACAATAAGGATTGTTTGCATTTTTACATTATTTTTCAAAACTATAATTGCAAAAAAATAAATAAACATAATAATAATAAGAATAATGCAAAAAGACAAATATGTCATTTACATAAAGATTTTCTTTATGGCAACTTAAGCCTTTTTTTTTCCTTCCCCTTAGCTTTTAGGTGAAATATGACCTATACAACAGTTTTTTTTTTTTTTTTGTGAATACCCTTTTCTGGGTTGAGGCTGGAAAAAGGGAAGATTTACCTGATTGATTGGCAGCCTTGTAACGCCTCTCCTGTTTAGCCGCCCTGTGCGTCCGGACGCCGGCACGACCCGTCTTTTGTTACTCATGCAGGGACTGTTGAAGAATTTGCCACCACTCCTTCTTCGCTGCTGCTCCTATAAACACACCAACCAACTATAATGACCTCAGCTTGCAATGTCCAAACGTCATTGTCATTTGCACGGTGAGGTTTCAAAAGCAAAGCACCATCCAAGATTTACAATTAAATTTTTTTGGGCCCACATGACCCAATTTATATGATTTATTTATTAATATACCACATATAATTAAATATGTATGTTCCTGTAAATATTTTTGCTATGATCATCTGACACTTTTAGAGACCAGTGCAGCGTTTCACAATGTCTCATGCCCCAGCAGAATACTAGGTGTAACTCGTATTAATAATACCTGAATTACATATTAATTAATCATTATGTTCCTGTGGCTTCAGTGGTAGAGCTTGCGTTTATTATATTTAGTTATTAGTTAGGCGTTATTGGACAACTTATTATTAATTATTAAATTAATCAGACTAAAAAAAGTCCTCAAAATCTATCGAATAATTAACTATCAGTGCAACAATACAATAAGAAAAACACATAAAAAAAAACAAAGGACAAATACAATAGAAAAAATATACAAATAAAATAAACAGTGCTCTTCAGTTTTTAATTTACTGCAAGTCTAAAGTATTCAGCTAACGCGCCTACTACAGACATTAAATAAGCCTACGATGTAAAATAAACGCATAGAGTCTTCACTGTACAAGAATAGGTTACAGTGTAGCTTTTGGGGTTTGCTTGTGTTAAAGAGCGTTAGCGAAGCACGTTAACTATAAGGTCAACTGTAATAAATCAGCACTGTCCCATTTTGGCAAAAGTCCCTTATATGATTGTGTACTGATTTGGGGGCATGGGTCTCGGGGTTGGAGCTTTATAGAGAGCGAAAGCGCACCGCTAGAAAGGTGTGGGCTGAATGGGGCGCAATAAGTGGGTTTAGGTAATCTTTGTCAGGTAATGAAATGTAATGTTCGAGATGGTTTGCATAAGGCTGTTGGAGGCGAATCGAACCTTCCTAAACTGAAGGTTTGCTTAAACCAAACATTAAAAAAAAAAAAAAAAGTAAAATATGTTACCCTACAGGGTGGGAAGGTTTAAGAATTAAATTAAAGTTGATTTACTTAAAACGACTGAATCTATTCCTACTGGTATGAAACATGCTGTCCAGCTGAGCTTAGTGATCGGAAAATGTTATTTCATATTCCTACATTCTCCTCAGGAGGGCAGAGTTTTAAAGAGGGTACATGGATTGCGACTCAGTCAGGGATGAACTGGCAGGCCAGCAGACAATTTGCGTATTAGTGTGATAGAGCTACAGACACAGAGTAGAAGAGTGGAGAGCACAAGTGCTCAGTCTGGGGTGGGGAGACATCAATCACGAACAACACGTGTGGGGTTTTTTCGCTTTGATCGTCTTTCCGGCGGTCCTGATGAATATAGGCCAGTTGAGATGACCTCGGAGATTGCTGGTTCATCAAGTTAGGGGGAAAGGTGTTTGGTTGCTGTGTAATCTGTGTCAGAGTGTTAAGATTTCCTTACCTGTCATGTTGAGAGGTCTGGTTTCTTCACTGGGCAGGTCATGGTGGAGGTGGAGGACCCGGTAGGCCACATGGTGGGGTTGGTGGGCCGCCTGTGTCCACGCTTTCGATCCGGGGTGGGTATGTCGACAATGCAGAATCCGTCGCAGGAGAAGCAGGATCCTAGTGTTGCGCGTTACACAGCGCAAAAAAGAAGAGAAGATAAAAAACAAGGTGTTCGAGGGGAGCATTCAAAACAATTCAGCCGCTGTATATGTCCCACTACATCTATCCCTAGTACCATAAACGGAGAAGCTATAATAAATAGGCGAGGCGAAGTAATGCAGAACAAGACGCCAGGAATCATGAAAGGGAGAGTGATCGATAGGGTGGACGGGATACCAAGGTCGGTTGGTGTATCAAAGAGGATGGGCTAGGTTACAGTCAGGTGTTAGGCTGGCACAAGTGGGCTATGGAGCCTTATTCAACAGGGGGAGCGCTGTCAGGGAGAGGGAGCAAGGCATAAGGGAAGTGGAAGTAAGGCGAAGGAAAGACATCACACTTAAAAGATGTGAATGGTGTGGTGATGCTGGTACTGGAAAGTCACACTGATTAACGGTTGCCGCTGTATCGAAGGGTGAGGAGGCAGTGGGTGTGGCTGGCTGGCTGTCGGATGGCTAACCAACGAGCTGTAATAATGACGGGCGACAGATAGCAGGAGGAGTGGACATATTGCCGTAGGAAGGGTTGTAAAACATGTACCCAATGTACACTACTGTCACGGACAAGTTTTTGGTTGGGCCTACTTTCTCACTTGGTTTTGTACAAAGACCTTTTTACGGTTCATTGAAGGGTCCTTGAAAGGCGCTTCGTAGTAAGACATATGTGGTGGTTACAATGCTTCCTGGCGATGCTAGGTTGCATAAAAAATCTCAGCTGATACAACAACACATTGTTTGTCTCAGTCACACAGCTCATCTTTCCATCATTTCAAAGACAAAAATCAAAAGGGCTGTTTAACAGCCGTGACAGTGTAACTACAGCCTAACTATTTTGTTAAGCCCAATTCTCACTAAACTCCCCCCTTTTGCCATAACCCATTCACATTGATTTAATCCACAATGGACTCGTTCAAGATATCATGATAAAGACCCACGTGGTGAAGTGCAAGGGTATGTAAGTAAGTGGATGCGCGGAGAAAGACAGTCTCGAAGCTGAGCTCATAGTGCAATGTCCATTCAAACAAATATGGTTTTAAACGACCAATAGTATGCGTGTATGGACAGATGTAACTTGGCCATATCAGGACCCTGGGTCAGTCATGGAAACGAATAATGAGCGGAGGGAGGACTTCACAGCTCCTGCTTGGTCCGACAACTCGGAACCACGGGGAGACTACGCAATAAGGACATCCGCGTTGGTGAAGTGGGGGTGGGGTGAAGCTATAGTTAGGAAGGAAGGGAGAGGCACTGTGTCGACGTCAAGAAAGAGATCACTTGATTCGGCTGCCTTTTCAAATGTGAACCTCACACTACTGAATGAAAGAAACCTTATCCTTTCTTGTATTCCAAACATACCTGCTGCTTCATGAGAAGACCTGCTCATCTCTGCCCTGATTTCTTTGTCATGCACAACTTAGAAACAAGAAAAAGTCAATGTTAATATACAGGCCGTAGCAGATTAAGGTAACATTTTCAGTCCTAGGTTTTTTTTTTCTCACCTTTCTACGAGGATTTTTTTGTTATAAAGTCCTCAAAGGTAGTCCTCATGTATCGCACCGTGTGAATTTTCATGCAGGATGGCATTTTCTTCATATTATTCTGCCCATCCGGGAGGGACTATCGCCCATCGGATAAATGTTTTAACAGAAACATTCTTGGACAGATTACACCAAACTGAATTAGACTAGGATATTCGTACACATAAAAGATGAGAAATTGCAATACTTTTTAGCGGATTTTTGGTAGTATTCATATCACGATTGCAACAACCCAAGCGTTCCTTCTCGCACGTTACTAAGGGCGTGGGCTTAGTAACTGGAACTCATATATTTTGTGGCACCATTTTTGTAAGAAGGCCCATTTTCTTATTCCGATCTTGTGCCTCGACGATAAATCCTCAGCCAGCTCCAACTGTGGAGATTGATTATGGATTTGTATGAGAACTGTTCAAAAATTGTGTTGAAATTTTTATAGGGAATATATATAGATAAGGATAATGTGGGAATAACTAAATGTTTGAAAAATCACAACGTCATTTCAATGTAAAAAAAAAAAACTGTAAAAGAATGTTCCCAGAAGTCCCTGCTTGACATATTACGTGACTATATTCCATGTAAATAATTTGGTTTCTTCTCATTTTTCATATACGTAATGTGCATTAGGGTGTTTTGTTACATTTTCTGTTCTTTTAGCATCATGAAGGTTACCATGACAGTGTTTTGTTTTTGTCTGTATGTCTCGGTTCATTGTTTATTTTCAGGTTTCGGCTGTGTTTTATGGACAGGCCACTTACAATGGACTCATCGTGATTCATCATGTGACTTTCTGTTTTTCCACCTGTATTATTATTTTAAAGGAAAAAGGCAAATTTAAAGGTACTTTTTAAACATAAAAAAGCAGATCTTGGTAATTCAAGTAGGCTGGTATATTGATATTATTTACCTTACTGAAATATACAGTTATTTGTTGCAAAATATACAGGGCAACGATATACAATTCTAAAATACCTAAAATATTATGGTGAGGTTTTGGCAACCACAGCAGCCATTTTTAACCGTAAATTTGACAAAATATTTCTTTACAGTGTACTGCACGGGTAAAAAAGAAAAATATTACAACAGCACAAATGCTAAGACTGAGTAGGATACACTGTAGACAGAACCGCCGGATGTGTGACTGAATGAAGTCAAAATGCTCCTCCTTGTAGTCGTGCTCCTTCTCCAGTACACTGACAGCATCACACTAAAAGACAGAGACAGAGATAATCAGTCAAGGGAAAACACTGTCTTACATGCAGTATATTTGATATTATATTAGAATTGAACAACACGAGGGTGAGTAAATAACAGAATTTCTATTGTGAACCATCACTGATCTCTTGCGCCTTTTTCAAACAAAATGACAGCCACCACACCCATTCCTCGCATGAAAATCACAGACAAGCACACTGTAGGATATCAGACCGAATCAGACAATCTAAGATTCGGTCAAAACCGAGTTGAGGCACGAGGAGTCACAAAAATTCCACAGAGGCCCAAGACAACAGGATGTCATAAATCAGACCCCAGCCTCTCTGAAGCAAGCCTAAACCTAAGCCCCTGTCACAGAACAGTTTTCAACATTAACACAAAAGAACACATTGACAAGTCCAAGGAGATTGTAAAATTTTGGGGCAAGTTATCAAGAATAATGGTCAAAAGAGATGACCGCATGACTATCACACGATAGTAACTACAGTCACAAGCTCCTCGTAAATTGACTTCCCCCACTTCACGACAAGAACAGACAGACTAAATTTCCTTACAGACATTTTAATCTCTGGTCTCCTTACGTCCACATAATGCCAAAGAAACTTCATTTCCATGTGAAGATGCATCTAAATGACACTAAAGGGACTCGAGCAACTAACCATTGCTATATATCTAACCCCATATCATGTATCTAACCCACATGTTTAACCATCATGCCTTATTTATTGTGAATGTATTTTGAATAACTATTGAATAGCTTAAGGGGTCATATTCATGCTTGGTATGTGTGAGTTTGAATTTTCATGCTTGAAACGTTTCTCCCAGTCAATTCTTGGTCAAATGTATCATATTCTTATTATAAGAAATCATTTCCAAAATGTATACTCTACCAGAGCGGAAAAAACGCAGGTCATGTGAATGATGAGATAACAGTTGATTTATGAATGTGAAGGAGAAACATTGCAACACCCCGAGCTACAATTGGTCGAGGCACCATTTGGGGTGTGTAAAACAGCCTGGTTTAAATACTCAGGACACCATCAAACTGCGCGCTTTTTGGTCTTTTGCCTTTTGCCTTTTTGCGGGTCTGACTTTTTGTGTCTAGCTTTTAGCCATGCGGCTTTTAGCTTTTCACTCCTAGTCATGCTTCTTTAGTTTTGAGCGTGCTCTGGCTTACACGCCAGCTCAGCCAAAACCACGAGGAGAAACGCCACCTACTCTCGTCAAACTTTACTTCTATTTCTACTTCTTTAGTTTGTTTTTATTTTCCATTGAGAGTTTTGTGTTTTGAGTTAAGTTTGCCTAACGTCGCATCTCCCAAAAGAGTGCTGTCTAAGCTTCAACTTCAGACCACAGCTCCGCGTCGCCAGCCAACGCCCAACCACTGGCTTCCCAAGACTGAACCTCCAGCCAATCAGCAACCTCGGGAAACCCCTTTCAGCAACCAGACAAGAAAGGGAACCCCGCAACACAGAAAGCAAGTACCTCCAGATTCTAAACTGAACTGGTGCAGTTAATCTAAATTTTAACCTCATTGAGGAACTCAGTGCGAGGGTTAATTAAGTGATTGATGGTTGTTCAGATCTATACAATGGCACATATTGCTGTAAACTTGGGATTTCACATTTTCATTCTCTTTAATTATTTCCTCTCTCTCTCTTTCTGAAAACTTGTGTGAATGCGTGTGTTCATGTGTCAGATTAGTTTATATGTCTTAGATTTAACCAATAAAGCCTTATTTATATGGAAAAGAGAAGTATCTTGTGTTTTGTGCTCACAAGTTAATGTCTTAAACTGCCGATCTTGTTACTATGCTAATTAATAGTGTTTTCACTATATTTTGGATATAGATATCCATTGCAGAATTGCTGTCATACGGCTCGTTCACTGACTCGCTGGCCGTCTCAGTGATCAGCCGTAAAACAGTGATTCTGTCCTAATTCCCTTACATATTAATGGTGGAGTTCCCTTTAAAATCTTAAATGATTCCCTTTGAGCTAAATTATTGACCTATTTCCCGTAACCACACACATGAATATAGAACTATGCAGCAGCCCTGTTGTGACTTCTCAGGTTGTGGCTGAATGCCATCCAGAATCATTTTGGCAGGAAGAAGAGGAGCAAACTAGGCTGCATAAAAATCCAAGAGGCTGCCATGACAAAAATATCTCGGACAGATCAGTCTTGGCCACTGCAAATGCAAACTCATCGTTGCATGTCACAGATACTGCTGAACTTTTAACTTCATACTAAAAACATTCTGTCTTTAACACTTAAAACAAACGTGATAAAGCAATGGTAATTATTAATGGAGTAAACTAAAGATAATCTTGATATATGAAAGAAGATACCGCCAGACCGAAATTTTTTCAAACACCAACATTTCTCACATTATCACAGTTTATTCACTATAGTTTCGAAAATGGTAATAAAATATAACAAGAACAAGAATATAAGTTAAACTGAGTCAGAACAAATTCATCTTGATAATGCCAGATAACACCTAAGCCAACATGTTCGGGTCAAAGTGTCGAAAAATTTTTGGTCCCAAATTTTTAGTAAATTTTACTGGTGAAAATTAACTATAGTGTCCTGCACCCACTAGTAAAAAAAAAATTGTATCTGGTGTCTGAATAATATTTGGTTTGACTGTATTTTGAAAATCGTCTTAAAGGGGTCATATGATGCTGCTAAAAATAACATTATTTTGTGTATTTGGTGTAATGAAATGTGTTTATGCAGTTTAAGGTTAAAAAAAACCTATTGTTTTCCACATACTGTGCATTATTGTTTCTCCTCTATGCCCTGCCTTTTTGAAACGCGTCGATTTTTACAAAGCTCATCGGTCTGAAAATGCGAGGTGTGCTGTGATTGGCCAGCTATCCAGTTCGTTGTGATTGGCCGAATACCTCAAGCGTGTGACGGAAATGTTACGCCCCTTACCATACTGTTGATGCCGTGTCCGGCCGGAGCGATGATTCAAAAACATTAAAACCCATTATAAACGAGGCATTTGTTGCATCCAGTGGGGACATAATTACGGATTATAATGACTTATACTGTCTTTTTACGCGTTGCATTGCATCGCATCGCGCCGCGTAAACATAAAACTGTCTGCTTTTGTGATCGGAGAAATGACAAACTAAAAGTGCGACTCTACACTGCTCAAAACTCACGTTTTGAATCATCAGTGGCAGATCCTTTAAATGAAATCGTACTTACAGACTGTGAGTCAGAACTGCGGCATTGTAGTCTACTCTCCCAGGAAACAGTCCTCTATAAAATGTGCTGCACACATCTGTATTTTTGGGTTGAAGTGTTCTGGAACAGTTTTTTAAATACAACTTAACCACTGATTTCTATTCGTGTCCTCTTTTGGAAGACCAAACAAAGTAGTTTCGCTTTCACAACGAAACACACGGCGGCCTAGCGTGAGCTGAGGCCGGGCTAGAGTGAGCAGAGGCAGCGGGCTTGAGAACGGCGCGGCCGGCAGATTCGACGAAGGAGCGGCAACCACATGTTACGACCCCGGGCTGGACTTCTTCTTTCCCGCTTCGTCCACGGTGAAAGCCGATCCGGCGATCCACAGCACTAAGTTGTAGTATTTCCTCAGCGACCAGCACAGATCAGCTCTAGGCATGACGAAGCGGATATCGTCCTCTTTTGGAAGACCAAATAAAGTAGTTTCGCTTTCACAACGAAGCACACAGCGTCTTCAAGACATGGTGGCAGCGGCAACAATACTACAGTGAGAATAAAAGTTACGCTTTCTTTCTTTGCGTGAACATTTGGGCGGCGTTATGCAAATCTTCCCACATAGTGACGTAGACATGTGGGGGCGTGTTAGAACGACCTGTTTTAGGTAGGCGTGGTTGACTCTTAACTTTTATAAAGAATATCTCTTTGGATTTGAGATTTTTGTCTTTGCAACTTTACAGATCTTCTTATGCACCAAGAGCTTGTAACACTCCAAAGAGAAAGGAAAAATTGAAATAGCATCATATGACCCCTTTAAGTGTTCTTTTTTTTTTTGACCATACAAAGAAAGTTAATGAGGTCCAATGTTGTTTGAACCTCAACATTCTGCAGAAGTAAGAAATTCATACAGGTTTGGAATGTCATTTTTGGGTGAACTATCCCTTTAAAGGTATTGCAGTACGCCAGTGAATTACTGCTGTATTGATATGAGCAAATTTTGTGCTTTTAAGTAAACTGGAAATTGGAACTGCTTTCTGAAATTCAATCAGGCTCTATTCTCTTCTATCCCAGGGTGAGGCTGTTTGATCACTTTGCCTCTTGACATTGAACAGAACAAAGAGTGAACATTTTACTCTCAGACCTAAACTACCTCATTTAAAAACGGGTTGTCTTTCACACACCCAGGGCTGGAGGAAGGCTAACAATAGAAGAGATCATTGAGCGTATTCTGATCCGAAAGAGCATGTGAGGGGGGTATGGTGAGTCTGCAGCTCTGAACCTGCAGGCTACTAAGACTCCATAAAGAGAGCTTTTCATCCGGTTAAAGACACTCAATTATGCATCAGAAACAACACACCCAATCCCCAAACACTGAGCAAAACAACTCAAAATATCCACTCAAACTACTCACTTCTATTTATGCACAAGGCATACACTACCATTCAAAGGTTTGAGGTCAGTAAGTTTTATATATACAGAATATACCGCACAGAAATTTAACACTGGGCCATTTTTCTCAATAAATAAATGACAAAGAAAATATTTTTGTCACATTTGTTTGACTGGGTTCTCTTTGTCTACTTTCAGGACTTGTGCGAAAATCTTATGATGAATTGGGCCATATTTATGCAGAAATATAGAAAATTGTAAAGGGTTCACAAACTTTCAAGCAGCACTGTATGTGTGTGTGTGTGTGTGGTCATATAATCTATTATAGTATTTATTAGGGATGTCCATTTTCGATAAATTCCATGATCGTCGTTTAAATTAACGATCAATTAATCGTTAACCTCAATGTTGCAAAATGCGTCTATGCAGCCCGGCTTGACTGGATGTGCAAAAGTTACTCAAAAAAAAAAACCTGCTTTCTCACCCGAATGAAAGGGGTTTTAGTCTGAAAAAAATGCTAGTAGCAGGATTGTAAAATGAATAAGTGTGATTATGATTATTTGATAAAATGAAGAGAGCGCGCCATAGTACGGATCATTTTACTTTGTTGGCTGTTTAATATCCCGTCACGGAGACCGCTGAACGTGCCTCTTTAAATGGTTTTGTGGTGCTCGTTGTTGTATTTTAAAACACAATTGCAATGTTTTCAACTGACATTATGGCATTTAAAATAAAATGATCCCAAACGTAACTGTGGCGCGTGTGGCTGTGCTGCGCAGTCAGTGAACCGCTTCCATCGGCGCTGCTGCAGAAAAACACACTGTTGCTAACATGAAACATTATTATGTGAGTATTATGACCAGTACTTAATTTGATCCTGCTGGATCCTGTTCCGGAAAATGTCAGATTTTGAAATTTTGCATTGCGGTTGGCCCATTTGTTTTAAAAAATCCGGCATTTACAGTGCATTACATCGTGACTACGAGACGGAGCGAGCACAGGTTTGGCTAGATGTATTTGGAGCTTATTGCTCACGTCTCATTCGGCACAAATCCAAATGTTTCCATATCGTAATGTATTTTGAATGTTAAACAAAAAAAAAAAAAAAAAAAAAAAAATATATTTTAATGTAAACTAGGCTTGTACTTTACACGCATTCGCATATAGACGGAAAAGATCATCCTCTTCACATGAGCAAAAACGTCCTTGGCATAACAGCAGAGTGGACCGGTATACTACGGTCTATTTAAACTGACCAGTGTAACCTTTTATATGTTTGGTTGACTGTATTTTATTTTGATAATGAACAGACTGCGATGTAAGTTTGAATTGCTAGAATATGTGGGGTGTGTGCGCGTGAGGTGCCGGTGCGATCGAACAGCTGAAACATAAAAAAACTTGTTTATGGAGCGCGCGCCACACTTATGTTTTAAATCTGTTAGCTTAATTATTTAAGCCAGATATATTTAGCTTTTTTTTTTATTAAAACAAATTGTTATTTTTATTTAGACCTATTGCTTACATAGGCTATACATTTTCCTTAAAGCATCCCATTTTGTCCCAGGGCTTGAAAACCTGTGCCTAGGCTAGTTAGGTCCTGCAGAAACTAGTGAACGATGCTCTAGTTGTGGCATCACCGTTTAGTGACATCATTGAATGCTCCGGGAAAACGTATAGTCAGTGTCACAGCGCCTTTTAATTGCTGTTTTGAATCCAGCAATTATTTATTTACAAATTATAAATTCTGATTATGACAAGTGTGGTATAAAAGCTTTGTTTATTAGAGGAATATTTGGTTAGCTGGAAAATCTTACATCGCGACCATGCTTTTGGATGGCGTTCGAGCCCATATAGCCTACATTTATGCGGCTTTGTTCTGGTTTGCCGGTTGGTCACGAATTTCCACAAATTCAATAATATTTAGGCATTGTTTCTTTTCCTAAATCCTCACCGTCTAACCCTCTAATTTCGCAGGTTTATTTTATTGTCATTCACTTTTTATCACTGTTTTCGCATCTAAGGGAAATGAAAGATTTCATGGCCATGAATTAAGAATTTGTTCGATTTAGTAATTTGTTCCCTCATTTTAGTTAAATCATGGGTTATTTAAGGAACAAAATTAATGAAACATGGACAGTGGCCACAAATTAATAAGTCGTAGGAACGAATTAACAAGTTGTTGGAATGAATAGCCTATCTGTCCTGTGTCCCGCAGCCCTGCAAAGCGCAGAGCCCGATATGAAAGAATTATCTGGGGAAATGACTTAGTTACTACATTTCTATTGCTTTCCATGTTGAAGAACTTTGTGTTGTTTCTATTTTAATGTACTTTTAAAGTTTAGATCACATTAAAAGCTTAATTTGTAATTATGAGTGAATGATGATGCATTTATATACCGTCACCGTCACTCGCAGCCGCTCGCACATGTTTTGCGTATGAGCCGCACGCAGCCCAAAATTAAACAACTTAATCGCCATCGCTTCTTTAATCGATTGCATCTCTTATCGCACAATGATCGATCTCGATTACTTGTTGGACATCCCACTATATTATACACACTATTCAGATATTAGGGATGTAACGATTAACTGCCAGCCGGTTGAAAATCGATTTAAATATGTGACAATTTAAATCGGTTGAGATGTTAAACAAATCACGATTCATTTAGGTGTAGGTGTTTATATGAATGCGTGTCTGAGGGGAACTTATTGTTTTTAGAAAAGTTTAGATGGTATTTTTGCTTTTCATCTTGCCTCTGTATAATTGCATATTAAAGTTCATAAGTGCAGCGCTGCTTTGTTTACGGCAAAAACCAAAAAAAACGCTTTAAGCGCTACCTGCTGGCAGAGAATGAATCTGCATCTCATTCAGCTCGTCTGCGGTTTTATGCAGATTTTTTTATACAGACTAAACTGTTAATAGGTTAATGTTAGCAAATAATTGACCCTTTGCTGGGAATTCCCTTTCATGGGAGCTTCGAACTGCGTCCTCTAGGGGTCACTATGGGGAACGCCTCGTCGTGACCCGTGTCTGAAGCATACATTGAAAAAACACCAACTCGTTGGCCGGCGACAGCCATGACGTCACTACCGGTGCGACTTTTAGTATAAATAGGCGCCGGGAGAACACGTCATTTTCTTCTTCGTCTTCATTGACTGTTTTTTTTGAAGCGTGCATTTCTGTGGTAAGAGTGATCTCTTTCATTTATTATGGCGAGCACTAGCAAAGCGTTTAAGGATGTGTGTATCCGTGTTGACGTTGTTTAACATCTGATGACACACACAATCTATGGCGTTGTTTTGTTTGGGCAAAGAGCACGCACGCGATGTCTCCGAGGGGGCAATCGGCGTGCACTGCGAGCGTTTTTTCCAAGGAAAAAGCTCCGCTCTCGTTTGTCTCTCTTTTCGAGGAAAGAGGGGCAGCCATCTGCTTCCCGCGATCCAGGACCCACCGCTGCTGAGGCACGGAAGGGAATGAGCTCGTGGGGATCGCAGGTGGATCTGGCCGATGAGTTTGGAAGAGGGTTTCCCTTTCGTGATCGTCGGCTGTGCACGAGAGTGAGCCGCTGGAGGATGATGTTATTTCATTAACATTGTCTGATTCAGGGGTCATTGCTCTGCTGGGTTCGGCCCAGCAAAAGCAGGAAATAGCTGAGGAGGGCAAAGAAGCTGAGGCTGAGCCTTCCCAATTCTCCTGCCCTGCGTATGATGAGCTTTTGGAAATTATGGATCACGCCACGGCGAGGCTTTACTTGCCGTGAAGCGGGTGAAAAGTGACGTCGCGAAATATCTCGATGAACTTTATTTTTCTGGCCATAAACCCTCCAGCTCAAGTGAGATTCCTTTCTTCCTGTTTTTTCATATAAAGATTGAGAAGGAATGGAAGAGGCCGTTTTTCTTCACGCATCCATCGATTCCAGCATACAAGTTATGCCAACATCGATGCGATGCGCAAAGGCGGTTATGAGAAGATGCCCCTATAGAGATATGCTAGCCAGCTATCTCTCTATGGGTGAGACGTCCTCTAAGACTCCCCTCCTTGACATCTCGCTCGGATGCCAGGGCATACGCAGCAGCAGCAGGTCGGGCTGTCGCTTCATTGCACACGATGGTGATGCTCCAAGCATATCAGGCTGACCGGCTGAAGGACCGGGATAGAAGTCCAGGTCTGAGCCCGAACAACCCAGGGGTCCTAGCCCGTCTCAGTTTGAGGATCAGAGACTGGCTCAGAAGGCTAGTGTCGCGGCTCGCGCTCCTCCCCCGCCCGCGGGTAGGGGTAGGAAGAATCGCGGGTCAAAGGAAGGTGAGTAAAAGACCTAAGGGATGTGATCCAGACAGGGCGTCAGTGCTTTTGTCCGGATCAGAGTGATACCTCAGTATCTACCGAGGTTAGGTGGGGAATTTCCTGCATTATAGTCTCCTATGCTGGACCTATGATGTTTGTTTGGTTCTATGGCTTCATAGTGACCATCTTACTGATGGTCCGGTCTAGAGGCTTCTCCGGACAGAGCTCCGACGCGGGAACCATGGTGGGTGAGTACGATCCATGTCTAAATATATGTATATATAAATATATATGTATGTGCTAATGAACTGGTGGTTGTGTGTATACCCTTCTGCTAGTTTCTTTGCAGTGTTTTCCGGGATCTGTGTGTTTCTGTCCTTTTTCTAGGGTAGGTCCTCGATGGGCACCCTCTCTGTTGGGTTCAGAAACCGGGTGCTCGACTTTTAGTGTTTATTTCACTCGTCGATATATATGTCCAGATGGTAAGAAAAGCTGGGTTTCGGCTTCATACTTTCCTGGATCATGTGGCCATAACACATGCTTCTGCGGGAGTTTTGTGATTATCGGGCCCCCGGTGTCACTGCAAAAAATTACTGGACGTCCGGGCTGGGGTTTACGCGTTCATGCTACCCTGACTGGTCTACCGTATCTGGGTCACCCTGAGGGTTTTTCCCGATCACCAGGATATCCCTTGAGCATCACCCCCCTCACCATTGAGGTTTATTGTGAGTATGGTGTTTTCTTTCGAGCGTTTAATTCTCTCTGAGGAGTTGGATTCCTCGCTCTATGGGCTGTCCTCGTGGTAGTTTGAGTAGTGCTCCCCTTTTTTCAAAGGGTTATCTGGAATGAGCAACATTATTCCTCTGAATTCGGAGTTCTCCTCTCACTTGAGAAGTTGAGTTCTCTGTTTCTCCAGTGCACCTGGAACCAGCAGCATCAGGCGAACTAGGCTCTTCTTCTGCCTCTCTGATGCGCTGAGTGTTTTGCTAGCTTGCAGTATGCTTACCCCTCTGACTTTCCAATCATGCTGCAGGTCGAGCCCCCTCTCTTTGAGAGTTGGGTTTGTGCTCCCTCAGCCAAGGTACACTACTGCTAGCATTCCAGCATTGGAACATGCTGTATGTAGAGCTCCCTTCTCGACTGAGAACTAGGTGTGCTGCTCCCACAGCTAAGTAAATAACTGCTAGCTGTTCCACCATTGGAACATGCTGCAGGTCGAGCCCCCTTCTCGGATTGAGAACTGGATGTTTTGCTCCCTCAGCTGAATAATTGCTAGTTGTTCCACCATTGGAACATGCTGTAGGGTGAGCTCCCTCTCCATTGAGAGCTGGATGTTGCTCCCCCAGCTATAGATTTACTGCTAGCCACTCCAGCATTTTAGCCGTAGATATAGCGTCTGGGGATACCTTATTTTATCCATGGGCTGCTCTTTCAGGGTGCCACGAGAACCCCTAGAACGTATTCAAGTTTGCACGTTATGCTTTGCCCATTTTTCTAAAATCCACATAGCTGGTAATTGTGCACGTTATTCTTTGCCCACTTTTCTAAAATCCTGTATGGTAAGAGCTATGCTCAAGCTTCTGCTCTTTTTGAGTGGTTTAAAACCCCGGTTCCACCTTGGGCCCCACTACTCCTATGTATCCTCTGGATACCTACATTAACAGGGTGTTGCTACTAGGGGTCTGTTGGACGCAGTTCGAGTTCCTGAAGGGGAACGTCTCTAGGTTACGTATGTAATCATGGTTCCCTGAGTATGGAACGAGACACTGCGTCCTCTAGGTTTCTTTCCATGCTGCGGACGCAAGCTTCAGACGAAGAAGTGAATAATGTGTAGCTCCCGGCGCCGATTAAACTGTTAATCGCCGAAAAAAGTAGTGACGTCATGGCTGTCGTCGGCCAATGAGTTGGTGTTTTTTCAATGTATGCTTCTGACACGGGTCACGACGAGGCGTTCCCATAGCGACCCCTAGAGGAACGGCAGTGTCTCGTTTCCCCACTCAGGACCATGGTTACATAAGTAACCTGAGACGTTTGATTGACAGGCAATCTGACCAATCATAACGGCAAATCTGCCATTTTGTCTGGCAAACAAACCAGACAGGAGAGTAGATTAACGTTGGTGGACCTGAACTTGAAAAATTTGTGCATTGACGTCTTTTCACAGTAGAAACATGATACCTTCTGATGTTCATTCATGTAAATATGAAAAGATGATCGTTCATGTGCTGCTTGAACTGAGGTGCTACAGCAATGTCACGGGCAGAAGAGCCACAAAACGGTATTTGTTGTTTGAATTTCTTAAAAAAAAAAAAAGACAAAATTTGAAAGCTGAGACTTTGTTTCATAACAAAAGTGACCTGCTCTGTCTTGTCTGTTGGCGCGTTGTCAGTTTCCTCTTTGTTCTGCGATGTATTTTTCAATAATTTACGTTTTTCAAGTGTAATGCTACTTCACAGCATTACTGTATTTTGTACTGTTACTGTACTTTTTTTTTAATAGACTTTACTGTCCCCAAACTTTTGAACAATATTGTTTGTTTATACACACACCACTCCTGAAACTAGCATGCTTTAATATTGTGATCTCAAATATGCTGACCTAACTCTTATTAAGACAATAAAACACCTATTGATAGTTTTCACATGACACCACACCCTTATAGGAACGCCCACCTGGCGGGCAAAACGAAGCTTTGCTCCACTGACCGCCAGTTATATTAAGCAGTTTGCATTAAGGTAATGTACAATAAAAAAAAAAAAAAAAAATAATACACAATATTAAAAGCGAAATTCAGTAAACTTATTGATTATGGATTTTGTACAAGCAAGCAGATGAAGCCAGAATATAAACGCAATGTGCAAAGTTTCACGTTAAATGGTTTCCCATTGAAAACCATTAGAAGGAAAACACTGAATCATTAAGCGGATTGCGTTCATATTCTGGCCTCATCTGCTTGCCTAAGTAAACTATGCATCATAACATAGAGAATATTATTGTTTTAAATATATTAAGGCACTTTAAGTGTTTTTACCACATTTTGTCGCACTGTTTAATGATTGAAATATTGCCGCAGGTGCTTAATATGGATTGCAAATGGCCAAAACTTGCATTTTGTTCACATACCTTTGTTTTATTATTTTGAGAGGTGGTCTAAATATTTGCAGCTGTGAAACAGATGGAAAATTGACATGCTTGTCCTGCAGTTCTATGGATGTTTTGCCCTCCAGGTCTTCGAGCCAGTCACGTGACTGAATGCTATGAATAGGACCCAATATGCCAGGTCAAATGACCATATCACCTTTGTGCAAACTATGAGCACTGGAATGCCCAGGTTGTGCGTGAGGACGTTGTCCCCCAGGGGCAGCAGCACACTCTCATCTTCTCCCCCAGCCGCTGGAGCTCGTCTCTGGGGTGAGCTCGGCATGGATTCCTCTGGTTCTGCATACTCCTGAAAGGCCTTAACCACTGCAGAAAAGAGAACAAGAAACCAACAGTGTCAACCTTAACTTACATATTTACAGTAAACAGTGTCAACTGCTACATTATACAGCTGACGATAGTAACAGAATCATCAAACCACTGCACATTACACATTAAACCATTTATATTTTGCAACAAATTCAAAAGACATGAGATTTAAATAAGCAATGGATGCAGATCATATATAGATATATGCAGGTGTCTAAGCAATATATTGGACTGATGATGACAACATCAATTCAATTAAGTTAAGTAACTGTTTTTTAATTTATTTAAATGACACAGCAATACATCTGTTAGTGGACCAGTAAAAGTTACAACTCTACCGAAATGTATTTAAGAGGTATGAGTCCTTCAAAAACTAAAGCCTGAACGCAATATAGTAAATGAAAGCTCACACATGCTTGTTTGACATGCAAGAACCAATGAGGTTTGTTCTCATGCATCAATGAAACATGTTTGAAATACCATATATCTCTCGAAGTTTTAAATAGGCTTAACCAACAAAAAGCCATACAAATAAAGAGAACATCCACAGAATTAGGACATTCCAGTCAGGTTACATAAGACCCAAACAGACGATTTGTACCAAAAAAGATGATGAAGGGGAAAAAAAAAAATCTTATTACAAAACTAATATATAAATCTTAGCATAAGCAAGGATTTGTAGCATTAACCTGACAGTTTATTATCTGTAGTGCAACTTAATCCGCCTGAAATCATGACTTGTTATGGACACATCTGAGCAGCCGAGGCCTGTGGAAGAGCAGCTCAGATGTGAACAGAGCTGTCAGCACATTCTCAAGACCCTGTCTGATCCCTGCACAAGCCCTCATCCTCACACAGCACTAGAGAACATGCGAACAGCAACCAAAAACAATGTTATTCACTGCCGGGCTGATACACAGGAGTATATGGCGAGGGCATGATGGTGATGTGCAGAAGTGGGTGGCTGGAATGGTGGTATATTTGGGAGGTAAAGGGGGAGGAACTTCCTCAGGAACCTTAAGAATGCAGCTCCAGATGACCCAGAAACCAGGCACGCTGCACAACTTCCTTCAACGTACTGTTAAAAAAAACAACAGCTGCTGGAATAACAGACCACAATGTCTAAAGCAAGTTAAAAAATAAATTAATGTTAAAACTTGGTGTGGAGTAATCGTTTTTTTGTTTGTTTTTTTAAAGAAATTATACTCTTTTCAGGAAGGACCATTAATTGATCCAGAAGACGGTACACTGGAGTGAATGAACGCTTGTCAAAATTCTTCTTTGCATCACATGAATAAATTATATTTTAAAATATATTCAAATAAAAACAGGTATTTTGAATCGTAATATTACTTTTTACTGTATTTTTGATGCAGTCTTGGTTAGAAAAAAAAAGACTTCTTTACAAAAACATGTAAAAATATTTCAGAAAGTCATTAACTCATGAAACCCTCCATTAGCTGGTTATATCACACTCAATTACCCACACCCCGTGATGTGGAGTGCATGCATGTTTCCACAGGAGCCGGAGATCAAGATAATCTGGTGCATTTCCAACAAACCAATAAACAACTGTTACAAATGCTTTTTTGACAAAGAGTCCATTAGGAAATTTTAATTCGCTCCAGAAGGCAAACCGATGTTTACCATCTAGTGATTCTTCTTAAATGATAATAGCCAATAGGCTATTATATCACATGGCACAGTCTGCACATTTTTGAATAATACCCTTGATTCTACTGCCTCATGTTTATCTCAACAGTTCTCAAAAAACTCAAGGCTGAAAAACATTTTAAACAACTTGATCAGCCTGTTTTCACAAGACAGCTGAAAGTGTGGTATGGATTTTAATCTATAACCACTAACTTTCTTAATCAATGTGACCTAACCTCAATCAAATGAAGAACCAGTTTACAATCACTTTCTCTGACGTTGACCAGCTTCTACTAACAAAGGTGGGGACCGTCAACATAATACACACGTCCAGTGTGCATTTTCAGCTATGAAGCCGTCGGAGTGTCAAATGCTTCTAAACATCATGGTGTCAAAAAACTAAATAGTGAACACCAATTAAATAGCGCTGTTTTTGTAAAAAAAAAACAAAAAAAAATCGAAAGGTGGCCACATTTACATTGAACAACACAAAAAAGGACTTCCAAAGTTCATCCAGTCATCTCTACACTTAAAATAAACATTTAGATAACGTGTTAGCTGACTAAGAGCTGTGAGACGTTGTGTTTTAGCACAGTGGTTTGAGATGTGCTCGGGTGTTGTGCTCGTGCCCTGCTTAGAGCAACGAGTCGAATGTGAGGAACATCTAACTGAGCGGACCATGATGCAACGTCTTGTAAGAGGGGCTGGACTGTCCTTCCCACTACAGTGCTGACATCACTGAGCCCGGTCAGATGTAAGGAGTGAGAGGAGGCTGCCTGCTTGTGCTTCCCATGTTGATCTGAGCAGTGCTTAAGGATGCAATGGCTCTTTTTCTGGGCGGGTCAGTTTTACAAAGCTATGGGCGGCTTGAGGCTTAGTGTGTTTGGATATCCTTTCAATACATCCAACATTTGGCAGTGTAAGACGTGAACTTGAAAAATAAAGTTCGCTAAATGCTCACCAAGGTTGTATTTATTTGATCAAAATACAGTAAAAACAGTAATATTGTGAAGTATTACTACAACGCAAAAACTTTTGTATTAAAAATATTTTAAGATGCAATTTATTTCTCTAATGTAAACGTAAATCTTTTGTAATATTATAAGCGAAAAAAAAAATAGAAGGATGAATGCCATACAATAAGATGGTCAGACTGGGAGATACAGAGCGAGTGATTCAGATAGCCGTTCAGATGTGTTGTAAAACCACTGGTCTCAATATTTCATACACAAGCTGAAAACAATACCATCGCCAAGCCACTTCCCTATTCTGCGCTCATAGCCCTGTTTATAGGGCACAAGCAGAAACCGTCATCCTCAGAAATAGCCTCTCACTTCATGTCTGAGCACTCTACATCTCTCATCACATTACAAAAACATTCTCAAACGCTATTGGAGCAGCTTTATGTCTTCAGAGTAAAACACCTGAAGTCATCGAGTACTTTGTCACAGCATCAACAAATCGTTAGGTTTTATTACAGCTGAGTTTTAAACTTACAGTAAATCCAACATATTCACTTTTTTTTTTGTGTAAAAAAAAAAAATTCAACAAGGATCCTTCACATGACCCCAAAGATACCCAGTGAGACATTTAAGTTTGGCCTCCTGCTTTATGTTCAAAGATCCTGATAAAATCTTATCCGGTTTAACACAAACCTAAGCAGCAAAACTGTTTTCAACATGATAATAGTAATACATATTTCTTGAGTTTTTGCGCACTACCATCAGGACAGACTCTTACATTCTTACGACATATATTGAAATATAAAAGAGTTTATACTGAAATAATATTTCAGTTTTTCCTGTGTTTTTGATCAAACAAATGCAGCTTTGATAAGCGTGATAGACTGATTTCAAAAGCATAATTTTTTTTTAAAAAAACAAACATTTACCAACACCAACCTTTTGAACCATACTGTATCAAACTACTATGGTTTTTGAAAACATGATTCTCAGCACTTTTTATTATTATTTTAATCATATCTAACACGAGTGAAGCAGCATTTATATTCGCTCTTATTCTAACAGCAAGTGTTGAACAACACGCGTTATGCAAATTCAAAGTGCTTCATATCCAGACAGTCAATAAACTATCCTCCAGTGCAGGTGGTCCTGCTAACTCCCATAATGAAAGTGGATTATTTAGGACTCATGGACTCAATAACAAAACAAAGCAATTTTAATAAAAGCATAAGAATCCCTAGTCTAATTCACATGACTTTCTAACTAGCATCACTTATACTGAATTCACAACAGAGAGAGAGAAAGCAAAACTTTGTCCTAATGATTAAGCACTGAAACATTATCATTCTCCACTGTATAAAAAAAAACTGCGGTGTTACAAGGAATTGATTTGTGCATTTACTACTGCATCACAATCTGTCATTTACTCTTCTGTCTGCAGCTAATTCTTCTCCTGAAGTCAATATGTAAATACAGCAGTCTGCTACTGAATCTCAACATTTACAAACGATCAAAACCCACCAGAGATGGAACAATTCTACTACAGAAAGCATACTTGATATGGTAAGCCGTTTCAACATCCATGCCTGACGTGGGTTCCCACCTTCCCTTCTGCCTGATGTGGGTTGATATGGCACTTCACAATATAGTTCCTCTAGTTGAACAAACATCCTTCAGCTATTTAAAGCATGCTTATTTTTACCACTAGAGTCAAATAAAATGTTTAGCAGAAAGACAGCTGGAGGTAGACTTTGTGTACAAGCAATCACCCATAAGCACACTTGAATTGTAGGTCCCCTACATGCTAACACCAAGATATTCGTACTACTACATCTTAAAGCAAAACAGGACTTACTCCTCTGCTCCATCTCTTTCATTTCCTCAGGTGGGATCTTCAGTTTGTCCACATGTTCACGCAGCACACTAGTCCACTTCTGCAACGACTCCATGATGGTCCAAGGCCGTGACATGTCCACCACGAACACAGCTAGACTGTCCTTCAGGGACTCAGCAGTCGCTGCAAACTTCAGCAAGCCTTTGTGGTACAGGTCTCCATCCAGGATCCACACGCCACAGCGAGTCAAATCTGGAAGATTTGCAAATTATAAATAAAAAATAAAAAACCGTAATAAACTGCATTTTCCACAGACCAAAAGTGAATAATAAAAAGCAATATTTATAACTGCATTCTAGTCCTATGGATTTTTTATTTTTACAAAGCATTATAGGAATGAATTTCATATAGAGTGTGAATAAACGACTAAAAAAAAAACTATTAAATAGTTCATCACCGCTATGACAACGAATACGTTTTATTATCATGACAGACCTAGTTCTGTAAAACTTTGCATCTTTTATCACCTATTTCAACCCAGTTTAAAATGCACTTACCATCTCGGTCTTCATCCTGGACATTCAGGTACAAGTATTCCAGCCCTCTACCTTTCTTACTGTGCTCGGCTCCTTGAAGTTTTGTCATAAGTGTTGTCTTTCCTGAACCATCCTCCCCTAAAACATCACCAGAAATCATATCACTTTTAAATCATGACATAAAATTAATACAATTTGTAAATAGCCTAAGTAATAAGAGCGCTTAGACAAAGAGAATGATTTCAGTTTATGACTGGGATAAAGTTAAATGGATAGTTTACCCAAAAATGAAAATTCTGGGATCTTTTGCTCACCCTCGTATCATCCCAAACCTTTACGACTTTTTCTTTCTTATGCAGAACACATAAGACGACATTCTTATGTTCAAGTAAAAGTTAACTAAAACCATTTGGTTCTTCACAATGTCTTCCGGAGAAGAAAGAAACTCATACAGGTTTGGAACAACATGAGGCCGATTAAATGACAGAATTTTCATTTCTTGTTAACTGTCCTTCAATATCAGCTTCCAACAGTATGTCTGCAAGATGTCTGTTAAAGATCGCTTCATCTGGAAAGCATCTGCTGTGTACAAACATCTGATAGACATCTTTAAGATGTCAGTTTTACATGCATTATAAATCATAAACATCAAAGACATTTTCTAAACGTCCTATAGACGTATTGCAGATGGACAAACACTCTAAAAAATACTTCTTGCAGACGTCAAACAGACATCTCTGTGATGTACCTGTGCTATCAGGGTATATTGTGTTCAGAGGTATTTACTTAAGGTTGTTTCACTTGAATGATATGTGTGCATGTCGACATTTGTAAGCAAAACTATTAATAAGCTATGAATTTGGATTAAAAATCTAATTCAGCAAAAGAAAAAGCAAAAGGCACATAAGTTACCAAAAAGCAGTATATTTTTCCCAGAAGGCAATTTAGAGCTGGAGCGTGTGGAAACTTCGCTGAGGATTGAAGACCTGAAAAACAAAACAACAAATGAGCACCGAGCAATTGCCATTCATGACATCGACAGACATGGGCTTTAATACGGTAGTTAGTAGACTGATGGTTAGTTCTGACGGCAGACAACTGTAAGTATGTACTATAATGCTACCAAAACATCCGCAAAAGGCCGTTACCACAAGGAGCCTCTCACAAGTGCTGGATGTCAGTCAACCGTTAGATCCCACCAGAAACAGACACCAGGAATCAGTTTCCTGACACTTATAACAACTAAAGAGCAATCATTACCCGTACACAGAAAATTAGCGACGCAAAGCTTCTTCAGAAACGACTTGAACACTTCAGATCTCATGTAAACCGTTGAGTTTTAACAAAGGTTAGCCCGCAGCACACGACAGAAACCAGTAAGCATGACATGAGCATATAAAGCAAGACAATCTGCTCCCTAACGCCTCCGAAGACTGCCTTTATTATTAAGCCAGCTGTAAAAGTCAAATCTAGCCGGATCCAGACTTTGACATAAGTTAATGTCAAGTGTTTTGGGCTCATCCGGGACCGGCGTCTGGGCAGCACCAGGCTGGTGACAAAGCAACTCATCACACTGTCAAATAAACTAACTCCCTGCTAAATCCGCCGCACTTCTGGACACTCTGAGGGTGCGGGCGTACCAGAGGTTTTGTCCTTCATCATCCTCGTTGCTGTTTTCCATTGTGTCGCCTGTCCCGGCTGCGCCCAGTAGCTTCTTCTCTAAAACGGGAGCCATCTTGAGTGGAGAGGCACAAAGGGAGGCGCACACGGAGTGCTTGAGGACCTCACATGAGACGCTTCGCGAATGACCAATCCTACTACGGCGAAGGCCTATCTCATGAATATTAAATACATACTGCGCTGGTCTCCCAGTTAACGCAGACGTTAAAGGGGTCATATGATGCGATTTCAATTTTTCTTTTCTCTTTTGAGTGTTATAAGCTCTTGGTGCATAAGAAGATCTGTAAAGTTGCAAAGACTAAAGTCTCAATCCAAAGAGGTGTTCTTTATAAAAGTTAAGATTCAACCACGCCTACCTCCACACATCTTGTTCTAACACGCCCCCACATAGCTACCTCACTATGTGGGCTCTTCCCACATCTTCACGCAAAGAAAAGGCGTAACTTTTTTATTCTCGCTGTAGTATTGTTGCTGCCACTGCCGCCGCCATGTTGTGTGTTTCGTTGTGAAAGCGATACTATTTTGTTTGGTCTTCCAAAAGAAGACGATATCGCTTCGTCCCCCCATGTGCCCTTTAGAGCTTGGAAATCTGGTTGGTGCTGGTCGTTGAGGAAATACTTCAACTTCGCGCTGTGGATCACCGGATCGGCTTCACCGTGAACGAAGCGGACTCCAGCCCGGGGTCGTCACATGTGGTTGCCGCATGCATCACAGTATGGTGAGGGGCGTAACTTTCCGTCACACGCTTGAGGTATTCGGCCAATCAAAACGCATTGGATAGCTGGCCAATCACCGCACACCTCGCTTTTCAGACCGATGAGCTTTGTAAAAATCGCGTTTCAGAAAGGCGGGGCATAGAGTATAAATAATAATGTACAGTATGTGGAAATTATGTGTTTTTTTAACCTTAAACCGCAAAAAACACATTTCATTACACAAAATACACAAAATCAGGTTCGTTTTAGCATTCATCATATTCCCCCTGTAAGTGGCGCTTAGTGGGTCATATAGTATTAGGAACATGACAGTTCAAAGCAGAGACAGCGACCAAATGATATTCTGATCAACGCCACATTACTGTAGTACGTTCGTAAATTATCACATTCTCTTAGAGAGAAAATAAAAACAGAAAGACAACTTAGCAAAACCCCGAAAAAGGAGCGGGAAATGTCACCGAATCATTCATCAGAACTCATATGTCTTATTTTGTTTGTTTAAAATGCTATGCAGAACACATTAAATCATAAAATACCTTTTGCCCTGCTGTACGTAATTATGATCAGGCATTTGAAAAGGCAGCACTATCCGCGTTGGCTTGAATGAGAATGATGTCATTTCAGACTTTGCCGCGCGCTGATGGTCAGTTGCTCGGTTGCGTTGCCATGGTGACTATCTGACTGCGCTTAGTTTCAGGTCAACCGGGCATTGTCGACGGTTTACGAACCCGTGGGAATTGAAAATATTCATCTGTAAATGTACCACGGATTATATAAAGAGCTATGCATGCTGCACTTTTAACTCTTCTGTTATCTTCGAGTACTTTTTGCCAGTCTTCAAAGAATGGGTAATATGACACTGTCAAGGATATCTTAAAAAGACTTATGAAAGGTACGTTAGTATTTAAAAATAATTACAATTAAAAAATACTTTATCCTAACGTAATGTAGCATAATCAAGAACAAGAACTGGGTTTTAATAGTAACTTAGCAAGGTTAATTCAGGTTAAGTTTCTGCTTGCGAGAAAAAGTTCTTTATCGAGAAAGTGCAGCGACGACATCTGCCGGTGGAAAGATCACATGACTACATCTACTAAAATGTCAATCTCGCAATTCATTTTATTTTATTATTTATTTATTTTTCCAAGCAACTTTGGTATTTAAAAAAAAAACATTGTATAATGTAAAAGCAGTCAATCCATTTATAAGCATTCAAAAATACTATTAGTAGATGATTGGACACACAAGGAAAGCATCAAATGATCAAACTATGATGTCTAGATCTGGTTTAAACAGATATATAAATATACACGGCAGAAACTAGCAAACTAAAATAACAGTAGGTGAATACAGAAAGAAGGAAACATAAAGACCACAAACTACTGGATGTGTGCTTCTAGGTTCTGAGATAATGAAGGAGATTGTGGTCCACCTATACTCAAATGAAGTGTTGTGGTGAAGGGATGACAGCTGAGGCGCTACCACTATTACGTCTAGATGCTATTCCCTCAGTCTGCTCCATATGGCTGGGCAAACTCAACCTGTGCTTAACCGGCAGGAGTGGAGGGGTAAGACTGAGGGTCTCCTGAGAGAATTAACATGCCAAAACCCTGACTCACATATAGAGGCCTGTAACTTGACCTTCTTCCTTTTATTCTTTAGCCATGAACACCCTGCTGTCTAAAAACATGTTCTTTTACTGACATGAGGCGCGAAAGACTCATGTCTTCAATTGTAAACATGAAAGTTTAATGAATTATGTCTTTATATTCTCGTTCACTTTAAAACATATTTATTTATTTATTGTTCAGATTGTATATCTAAAGTAAGGGCTTTTTCATGTAAGTAAGCCACTGTTATTTTAACATAGTTGAGTTATTATTTAGTTTAGTTTTAGTTAAAGGAATAGTTCACCCAAAAATTCATATTTGCCGAACATTTACCCTCAGGATATCCAAGATGTAGATGAGTTTGCTTCTGCATCCGAACAGAGAAATGTAGCATTACATCACTTGCCATCATAAATCCTCTGCAGTGAATGGGTGCCGTCAGAATGGAGTCCAAACAGCTGAGAAAAACATCAAAATAATTCAGCACTACTCCACTCCATCAATTAACATCATGTGAAGCGAAAATCTGCTTGTTTGTTGGAAACTAGTCATTTTTTAAAGACGTTTTTAACTTAAAACTTGAAAGTTAAAACGCCCTAATGATAGATTTGTTTCTTACAAGCACGCAGCTTTTAGCTTCTCAAGACATTAACTGATGGACTAGAGTCATGTGGATTACTGTAGGTTTTTATCAGCTGTTTGGATTCTCATTCTGATGGCACTCATTCACTGCTGAGGATCCACTGGTGAGCAAGTGACGAAATGCTAAATTTTTCCATATCTATTTCAATGAAGAAACAAACTCTCTACATCTTGGATGGCCTGAGGGTGTACATTTTCAGAAAATGTTCATTTTTTGTTGAACTATTCCTATAAATAATAACCCGAAGTGAGCTTCTCAACGCTGCAGTTAATCTTATTTTAAACTCAGATCATCAAGATTAAGTTATTTTTCTAATCTAGCTTTCATGAATACTTATTATTTTTAAATGCTATTCTTGTTATTCTGTCTCTCATCAATATTCTCATCCTCTTGTTCACAGGCTTTGTCTAAAATGCAAAGAGCTGATGCACCATTATTCTCCAGACACTAGAGGCTGCTGTCTTCTTTTTTCTCCCAAAGAAAGCTGCATCCTGAGCAAACGTTTTTGTTGTTGTTTTATTGACATGAGTTTTATGATTAATCACATATGACACGCTTGCTAAACTTTCTATGGGGCATAAAGCTCACAGATCATGAACCTTTCAGCACACACAGTCTGGGAACTCTGTAACCTTGAACTCTCTGCCCAGAATAGCTGGGCATTTTAACAAATCACCGACATACCAAGCTGTGTGACCGAAATCTAAACAATACGTGCAATTTTTAGACATGAATGTAAATCATTAAAACAGTCAAGATATAAATATCAGTATTTAACTTTTTTTTTTTTTTTTACATGAGGACCACAACGCTCTCGAGTCTTGGAAATTAAAACCCTGGTTTAGGTTGTTTGATTTTTAATGTTGACATTTAGTACAACAAAAAATGCAAGCTGTGCTATAAAACATGCAGAACTATGGAGAGGAAACTAGTTTCTCACGACCACATTTCATCTCATTCCATGTGTCTAGTAGTGAATGCGCGCTGGTACATTCCTCCCCTCAGTGTGATTTAATCATGATGTGATGAAGACAAATTATATAAAATTAAAAAAAAAAAAAAAAACGGAAAATACATGTGGCTTGTCTACATAAGGATTGACTTATAATTATCCACACAGCTGGCATGTGACCTGTGCACAACAGCATATTTAATAATCATGAACCTGTTTTTTGTTGTTGTTGTTTTTTACAGTTATCATATTAAGGGGACCATCATTTAGAAAGGTGAATACTTGTTAAATCTGAAGCTTTTTATTAAAGGTGAAAAAGAAGAGTTAATGTTGTTTAAGTGTATTTTGTATTTTCAATACATTTTCTAGATCTCTATCAGTGAGGAATAGTAATATGGCTTGTCAGTCACTTCTGTTGATTTTACAGCCTGATTGCAGTTAAGAAAATTATGAGCAATCCAGTTATTTATATAGATCAGTGGGTCAGACTCAGTATAAATACTACAGTAACAGTGAGTTTTGAGGTTACACTATTAGTTTTCAAAGTAAGATATTAACTTAAATGTTAATCATGTGTTATGTTATTTCATCACAGTTTAAGAATAATAATATTACTTTGTATAGTATAGAAAATTGCAAGTGAACATTTAATATGTAGGAATTCAGACAACTGACTATTAAAAATTTGGGCATTCGGTGTATATATTGTAGATATGGTGTTATATATGAGTTGATGTTGATTGCATGATCAAACAACTAGTATGAAACAAAAGGTTTTAATTAATAATTAATTTGTATTTCTATATGTGTGCAGATGTGACTGAAGCTGGAACTCAGACTGACCCTGTAAAGATCAGTGAAGAAGCCTTGAAACTGAATAATTAATGGGGATGAGGGTAATGGGGATTAATTAATGAACATATAAAATAAATGTGATTTAGTTAGAAAATAAAAATCATTTTAATTGGTATGTTTCTTGTGGTTATTGGTTATTTCGTTTTTGGTAAGTTTTTACCCAACATGTAGCCTTTTGTAAATAAGAGATGGATTTCTTTCCAAAGGTAACAGACAAATAATTTTTTATGATTATTAATTACTGATTTTGCACTCTTGCCAGAAATTAAGAAATTACTGTAATTGCCACAACTTTTATAATAAAGAGTGGCCAAATATTTAGTTAAAATAAGAACTGAAGAAACAGTTCAGCTCTGTAGAGAATTGATGAGCTGATCATATCAAGCAGTTCACTTGAAATAGGGGCTAAATGTTTCTTTATGGTTTCTCAGGGTTTATGTAAAAAGGTCAGTTGACTAGTCACTTTGCTTTAGACAAAACATCATTAATGGTTGTTTTAATAATACAATTGTCTATACATGAAGTACGCTAATTGTGTGATTGGATAAACAATCTAGTGAATCGTTGAAGCGATTTATTATCGAGCCAGTTTGTGGTAAATAATTGGAATACCATAATAAGTAGGCCTATAGCCTAGATAAAGGGCATGCTGTAAGTTGATGAAAACAGTCTTCTATTTAGGCGATTATATTAAAACAGTACACTTTTGAAACGTAGTTAATTCTTTACATAGTCACTCAATTGCGGTTCTCATGCTTTATGTCCTGCCCAGCCAGGTGATGTGTCGTTCGCGAGTCGGATACGAGCCGGCTGCTTCAGTGAGCGGTGAGAGTCTTGTTGCCGTTTGAGAGCACTTTTCACTCTTTGTATATTGATATAAGATAGAATAATATGATTATCATCTGATGTGTATATGCTTGTGATCATGTGAAGACATTACGCCGCTGCTCTCGATTTGACGCAATGCTATGGTCGCAATACAATAACAAACCCAGACCTTCTTGTATCAGCAGGGAGCAACCTTCAACCTTATGTAGCCTATTCTGTTTTAAGTGTCTATTTTCTTAGAATGGTTTATTGTGGATAGTTCAATTTACCGTAAATATAATGTTCAAAATATGTGTAATAGTGTTTGGTTTTACATTAGCTGTTTTTTAATTAACATGTAAAAAAAATTAAGGTTTATAGCCTAATTACATTTAATAATTTAAGTGATCACAGGCCAAACATGACTAAATTAAACTGAATTAAAAAAGCTAGAAGAGGTACTAATGAAGGCCGTTTGGGAGATGAAAGAGTCGGATCTTATTACTGAGCAGAGCCAAATGATCCGGTTCCCTAAAAAGAGCCGGGATTCACATCATGTCCCGCCCCCTTTCTTTATGGCGTGTCTAATTGGCTTAATTTAAATTTTTAAAAGACGCTCCTTACTATGAGGTAAAAACCAATTGCTGTTATCTGTATGTTCCCTTTTGCTTCCAGCAAATTCAGAGAGACACAACTGGTGATACTTTTGATATTTCACGGCTCATTTCCAAGTATTTAACGTTAAAGAGGAGATCAAGAAGAAGAACAACGACAAAGGACACGGTGAGTTTTGATGATTAAATAGATTATTTTTATTGATGCTTCGTAGGTTGTTGAGGTAGAGCTTCATGTGGTTTTCTCTTGCTAAGTTCTAACGAGTTTGTAATATTGAGTATTAATTGAAGTGTTATTAGGAGATAAAATAACTGCTAAGGCTGTGATTAACGTTATAGTATGTGATTGAATTTCTTCACGATCTGTTTTTGATAGTTTTTTGTTTTTGTTTTAAGGATTCTGGCGTTTATATGTGTGGCGTGCATAAGTTATGAGGGTTTTTTGTGACTGAGGTGATGAGTATGTGCTACGCGGTTTCCCTGTTAATAAAAATAAACATGAGTTTATTTTTTGCTTGACAGCAAAATATATTACAATGGCCCGGTTAGTTACTGCATGATAACTGAAATCGTGTAACTGGCCTTAAGCTATTACCTAAATAAACTGCGAAAAGATTGTTTTCTAAAACATAATGGCCGGAATGGTCCGTGTTTCCTTAATACAAAGACATGCTCATTTGACAAATTGAGGATTCTACATTATTCATATTTGGCATATAGTGCATGCTGGGATACATTCCAGTACTTTCAGACCCTTGTCTACATGTTCTGCTTTTTCTGTTCAAATGTCTCTCTCACATACTCCAAATAAATGCACATTCTGATCATATAGCATATGACCAATATTTTAAGATGGTTGTATGCCATATAAGTTTGTTTGTTAAAGTTGATTGGGGGGATTTTGAGCTTGTAAAAAATATGTGTGCTTTTCTCATCTCTGTTCACAATATCTTTTGTAAAGCAGTTCGGATCTGGTGTGTGGGCAGAGGCCTGAAAGTTACAACCTGGAGAGCAGGGCAGCTTGTACTCTTTAAAAGCAGATAGGGCATTGTTGACGTAATGAAAGCAGTTTCGGTATTTGTGTTAAGCAGGGCAGAGTGTAAAATTACACCAAAATAAAAAGAATAAGTTTACTTTAAAAATTACAAAGAAGGAATATTAATTGTAGTTAGGACATAAACCGTTAATACAAGGAGTACATATGTAATTACAGATGATTTTTTGTTATTTAAGTAAATTTGTAAGTAATTTAAGAAACGGAAAAAAACACTGTATAATAAACAGTAAAAAAAAAGTTCCTGTATAAAAATGGAATTCCTTCTGTAATTTGTCATTAATTAAATAATACTTAAAATAACAGTCAAGTTGTTAATTTACAGATATTGTTTGTAAATTTACAGAGTTTTGGATATCATTTAAAATAACAAAACTACTGTAAAAATTTACTGTAAATTTCTGACTTTTAAAAAAAAATTTTTTTTACGGTGCTTTCCAGATGCCTTAGACATGACCAAATACCAAAACTACTAACAATAATTTACTAATAGAAAGCACCGTTTATTGAGGGAAAACTCTTAGTTAATAGTGAATATTTGTTCCCTAATCTAAAGTGTTACCAAATTATGTCCCACATTTTGGTTAATGAAATTATAAAAATTCTAGAAAACTACTAAATCAATTATTCAATCAATCATATAAATTTCAGTTTGAGCTCCCCCTAAGGTTGGTAATCAAAAAACTTTCTTCGTTTAAAGTTTCCTGAAATTCTCTTTTAAAAAAGCAAAAAGAAGGACCTCCTTATTTAGGTCCTACCCTGTAGGCTTCTATTGTAAACGCATGACTATAAACATGATAGTAGTTTTTACGAACTGAAGTAGGAGTTGAAATGATCTTTTGTGGTTTGTGGTTTTTGGGTTTTTGTCTGTGTTTGGGGTTTTTTTTTTCTTTATTTTTTTTTTTTTTTTAACTAGGTGGGGGCTTGGCTGGTGCTACCTGACATCATGCCACACATGCTGTTGACATCGGCTGAGGGTGAACCAACTCCAGGGTAAGGCTAAAAGCAGCCAAATGCAGTAAACATCATAAACCCCTCTTTTTAGGCAAGAACCAGACATGGGTGTCATGTAGGCTAAAAAAAATGTTTAATGGGACTGAATTTGTATTTATTGTAATGTTTTTTTTTTTAAATCAAAATGTGGATTAAAACCAAATGAATAAAAACGTTGAAATTGATAAGATAGAAAAAAACGGGGTTTCTTTCCACGGTTATTCAAACAGCGAATAAATTGTATATAGAAAGTGACATTATCACTAATTTTGATCTATCGCGAGTTTAAGCACTCTCAAAAAACAAAAAACA